>JAUZNC010029647.1:0-21147 GCA_034780395.1 Vannuccia rotundouncinata | reverse complement strand
AAAATTTGAAATTTTCAGCGAATAGAAATGCAGATAACACGTTTTTGAAAATCTGAAATTTAACATACCGTCGGTAAAGATTCAAGAGTGCGAGTAAAATATTCTGCCTTAAGAGCTAGGTAACAACTAGAATTCGTTTATTTAATCTGATGATTTTATTGTTAATATCTTAAAGTTAAACTAAATAAAAAGAATATTAATAATTTGTTTCTATACCAGGGCCGTCGCCGTGGGGTGGGGGTCGGAGCCGTGTTCCCCTTCAGATTTTAAAGGCCCTAAATATTTGAGGCCCTTATTTTTAGTGCACTTCAAAAAAGAGTTGGGGGCCTCACTCCACTGTAATAGGCTTTAAATGGTCTTCAAAAGGGGCCACAAAGAAGCAGTTCATCTGTTGGCCGATCAGGTGTCTTATAACTAAGATTTGAACTCTCTTTAACAAACTGTTATATCTACTCTATCCAATTATTGTTACTTAATTTAGATAGTATCTGCTTTTTTGGTGTGTACTCTATCCTATTATTATTTTATTATTAAAATCCACTGCAAGATACATGTTTTCAACATTCACTTGGTAAAAGTGCGTGTACATATATATATGGTTATTGCATTGTTGCCTAAAATTATGGGCCCCCATTCAAATGCATCGCAGCTCCAATGTATTAAAAACAGGAATTTTGGTCCAATTTATCAGCAATTACTCCTGGACCCTTATTCAAATTATAGCCCCCCCCCCCCTGAAATGACTTGCTGACGGGCCTGTATATGTTGATTTATCCTTTCAAAATATCTTTTAAATAAAGCGTTTTTACTAAATTTTTAAAAATTAAAAATAATTAATATAAAAATATAAATAATTATATTCTTAATTTTAAATCAGACGTTATTTACAATTTTACAAATATAAAAATAATATAAATTCCTTATCATAAATTCCCCTAACATTTAATGAATTATAAATAAAATATAAACTTTTTTGTTTATTCATTTCTAATTTTAAGTTGTACAATAACATAGTTATGTTATTTTTAACTTTCTACTAAAAAAATGAATGTAGTAGTCAGTAAAATTTCATTCTTAATATTAAAAAAATCTATATTTGACGCATAGTCGTCAAATTTCTGAGATCTATTAAATAATCTGAAAGTTTCTATATTGTGTTTTCATTAAATACTTAATACTATTATATTATTTTTAATTTAATCTATAATAAATAAATAAATGATCAGCAGTAAAATTAAATAAATAGGTGTAATCTTGGTCTGTTATTTCCAATATTTTGCTTGCCATCTGAACCATTCCATGAATTATTATTTCGTTACTTTCTTTAGGAGAATGTTTTATGTTTGTCCGAAACAACTTAAATAATACAATATGAAAACTTTATCTAAATATTAAAATTTTTCTAAATATTGTATATTTTTAAAACTTTAGCATTGATTAAAGATAACTTTATCGATTAAATATTACCGACTAAGCGCAATTATATAGATTTGATAAAATTAAGAAAGTGAACTATTTTAATAAAAGAAACTAAAATTAGTTACAAAGTTGAATATCCAGAATTTGGGTCCTGACAAATTTATCGCAAAATATAAGTTATCACTTGATGCAATCAACAATTTCTTTAAGCTGTGTTAAATATCTTTCCCTGGTTTTATTTCTATAGAAATACAGCTATAATTATCACATCGAAATGATTTTTAATTATTGTTTTTGAAAGCTTCAAATCCGCCAACGTCTTGAAATGGGCGCAAATCAATATATAAATTTCGTTACCTTTCTTTTCTCTTTTTGGTATAAGTGAGAATTATGATCACCCCAAAATCCTTACATATTTTTGAATGTTGTTTTTATCCCATATCCACGCTTTTGCATGTATTTGTTTATTACTAATGCTATAGATTATAGGCCCTCAAAAAACAGGATATCATGACTGAATTTAAAATGTTATTTCCATTCCTATATAGAAATCGAAACAAAGTAGCAAAATTTAATCAGGTCTCGCTTATACCAGGTATAGGGTATGTTGAAAGATATTTACTTATATATGAAATAAAGACAAACTAGACCATTTGTGCATTTAAGTACTTTGCTAAATTCTTTTATGGACTGTTTGTGGCGAAATCTATGTAATGGTGATCGTATATACATATATCATTCTCTTAATTAACGAAATGCTTAAGTGAGCAGCATAGTGATACAATCGTTACTAAGCATGTGTAAAAGGGATGTTAACTAGCCGCAAAATTATTTGATGGTTTTCAGAGGGGATGAAATAATAAGACTTTCGTTTCGACAAAATATATTAAATAATTATATGCCCTGCAAGTAATACTATTCAACTATTATTATTTATAATGGTATTTAACTTATATAAATATTTTTGTTTTGCAAATATATGGCTGCATGTAATTCGGCTTCTTGAAAATATCTCCATGTAGATTTATTGGAATTAATTGTTTAGCTATATTTACGCAGATATAATGGATAATTTATTACAAAACTGATAAATATTAGTTATGCGAAAATATACTGTATACAGAGAATATATGTTTAGGTACTTTATATAAATCTCAAATATATTTTCAAGGGCGTTTGTAAATTTATCGAAAACTGCTCTGACAAATTGTTAATTAAGACAGTACTATAAAAAGTGTCGATAAATGGTCGATTTTTATTTAATATTATATTATGTATGTTAAAAAAATTGGTGAGGTTTGGTATTACACCAAACTAATTTTTCCAATCATGTATTTCATTATTTTTAAAATTTTTTTTAAATCCTTAAATTATTCACGATACGATATAGAAGCTTATTATAATATATCCTGACAATTTTTGTTACATATTAAAGAGATATAATTTAAATATGTAATGTTAAAGAACGATTTACATACATGTCTTAGTTGACTTACATATTATGTATAATACATTTCACATTTTTTCATTTGGTCCTTTTGTCATTTTGCAATTAAATATTATAAATTTATTCACAATTCACAATTTGAATACATACCAGTAAAATAATTAATAGTCAATCCGTCATTTAAATCTGTCAATAATTTTGAATACAAAAAAGTTATAACATTGATAATAATAAAAGATATATATTCAAAATCAGGGGCGGATCCAGGAATTTTATAATTGGGGGTCACAGCTTTTGATAGGCGCCAAAAAAAATGTTTATACAAATTTAGACGCTCTTTTTAAAGGAAATAAAATACTGATAAAGCTATTATTTTTATAGAGACTCCAATAGCAACAATTATGTATTTTGAATTTGGTTTTTAAATATCCTATTAATACATGTTTATATAAATTAAGAACAAAATGTATATTATATTAAATTATCAATATATGAACGTGTGAGAGTAATAAAAGCTTTTATTATTATTATTTTAAAGAATATTTATGAACATTGAACAATAAAGCTTTTTATTTTTTATATTATTATTATACAAAATCATATTACATTTTTAGAATAAATAAAGCTAAATAAATTATTTACATACCTATACCAACTTCATAGTATGTTTAATAAACAATAATAAACTAATATGTATATGAAACGCGTAAAATATTATTATAAATATTTATAACATATTCCACATTGATAAATATACACTAAAACTATACCAACAAAATTATTTTTAAAAGAAACCAAATTTTGATATATAGACACAATATTTAATAATATTCATTTATTAAAATTAAAAATTAAAACAGGTATTAGTAGGTAATTATAATTATAATGTCTATACACATAGACATTGGCTTTAAGTAAATTAGGCGCCTATTTAGTTTCTTACTAATTTTCTAGCCGATTTTATATATTAGATAAGCCGCACAATTTTTTCAGTGGGGGGCACAGGACCCTTGCCCCCCCATGGAACCGCCATTGAAAATGTAGTGCATCAATGAAAACCATGTTCATATAATATATAAAATAATCCTTTCAACAAATACAGTCTTTAAAGGTTTATCAACAATTAGATGCTTCTTTAGACATTATATTAAAATGTCTAAAAATAGTGTTCTGATAAATTTAAATTCAAATTGAAAACACTATACCAATTATATAATCTATTAGAGGCTGTCCCAAGAAAATGTTAGCCTCCCAAATATGATTGCAAATGTATCTTATCCAACGTGTCATGGTTGTCGTTTGTATACAAATATATATATCTATAATTTTTATATACAACAGAGCAGGTGGCAATAAATTAAAATTTAGTTTAAACTTATTTAATTTTATTAGAATATTAAGTACGTGAGCGCACACATTGTATACAATAAACAGAAACATCTATTGCCTTATTTACAATATGCGAAATACATCTTACATAATTATATAAATAAATGTTATGACCTTTCGCTATAAGCTGATTACAAAGCCGTAAGGACACCTTATAATCTTATCAATGTGTATAATTAAAACACTAATTTTAAGGTTGCAATCCCAGTCGTCTTTTTAAGAAGCCGCGAATTCTTATCTCAAAGCCCTAAATTTTGGCAAATTTTGCCGCAATCTCCCATCGATAAGAGTCAATAAATCTCAAGACAGGATTTGCGTGCTTCTATCAAAAATATTGTGTTAGTAACCATTATATATTGTCCATTAATTAATGCATTTAAAATTGTAATTAAGAAATCTTTGTTTGAAGATTAATAATTCCGATTAGGAATTTTTATTTCTATATATTGCGAACTATAACGGAATCTCTTATACGAATCTCTTATAACGGAAATTTTATAGGAATCTTAAACATATTATACGAATATTCCTAAAAAATATTTAAAATTTGAAACTCTATTATAAAACATTATCGATAAAATTAAAGACTGACATTATTTATAAATACAAAATAATAAATTTTATTCACTTTATTATAAAATTATAAAAAAGATATAATGCTTTTTTCTTCAATTTTTTGCTTCGGAAAATTTAAGAAATGTTTTAAATAAAATTTCCAAATATCAGAAAATAATTAAGAATTATATAACAGTAAATAATAGAAATTCACTATCAATATATACATTTTTTGTTATATATTATAAAATACAAACTGCACATTTTTTAAATGGGATATCTTAATTAGTTTGAAAATTGATAAATTTCGTTCTATATGAAAGTAACATTTAAAAAAAATGTTGGGGGGAGGGGAAGGGGGGGGGGGTGATTTGCCCCCCTTTTCTATTTCACTGGCATTTCTCGTGACTTTTCAGAAGTTTACCTATGTGGACGATCATGTTAGCGGTTTCTTCCCAATTTTCCCTTTTTCCAAATTAAAAAAAAATTAACTATACTTTTTATGTTTTTATTCATCATGTATGTGAAATAAAATGAAATGGAAAATTGTTCAGGGATCATGGTAGGCATGTATGCTCAATGATATAATCAATAAAGAGTACCTACTATCTACAGTCTGGACACGGAACAACAAGTGATCATAGCAAAATGGTTTCTTGCAAATTTGTCATTGTTAAAGTTATAAGAAATTATTTAATTTATCTTTCTTCTTCTTGGGTTGTAGATGGTCCACTTATATAATTGAAATACAAACTACCTACCTACCTATTTGTAATCAGAATGCAGCTATACGTACAACTATATAACTTCCAACATTTGTTTGAAACGATAATGAATAAATGACGATATATATGTATGCATACATTTGCAATGTGCAATGTGGATTTAACTAACATTATAAGTGCTTATTTGAAACATAAAAATGGCTATTATATAAATGCAAAGTACTGAATGGTTTATAATATTTGAAATCAGATAATCAAGCAGCTACAGTTGTAATAAACATTAATCCACATCAAAATTTCGAATGATTTAAAAAAAAACTTTTTGAAATTTTTGAATAAGAAAATAATTTTTATATTTTAACTAATTCAAAAACACTTTCCTTCTTCAAATTTTTCCAATCTTTTCATCACAATCTAGCAGAAAACATCCTGGACCATCATCCTGACAAATTCAATTTACATGGGACTACATAAGGGGGGGGGGTGGTGATTGGGCCCCCCCGGTATATGTAAGCACAAAAAACCGGTATGGACGGGGTTAAGGTTTGTATTATATGGGGGGATACGTCAAAGCGAAGCATTAAAACACACAATAAATGTAAAATAAGACATTAAAATATATGTGGTATTTACCTTGTAATTTTTTATTTTTTATATTATCTATATGAATTATTAAATTGAATTTGTAAATCTTTTTACATTATATGAATATTTAAATTTTCTAAAAAGATTAAAGCAAAAGGCATTTCATTTTAGATTTGTATTTATAAAGAATAAAGACAATATTATATTAAAATCCAATTTCCAAACTGCGTGTATTTCAGATGTGTTTATTAAATAAATGGTACTAACTTTTATATATGGTCATACTCAATAAATTAAATTTTAGTAGATAGTAATTAAAAACAGTGTCTCTATGATTACATTATAAAACTTATAATTGAGGAGTGATGTTCGCTCACATCGATCGATTTTGTAAAAATATATAACTACTCAAAAGATAATATGTTTATGTGATCATTCTACAATTTGTTACATTATATACTTCGATTAGCCGTGGACCCTAACAACAATATTCCTAAAAAGAACACTTTCATATAGATACCATACACGCAGGAGTGGACCCCTGGGGCCGTTCGCAATTATGCTACACCAACCGAGACCCAGCTCTCTATAACCATGTAGGTACCACACACCGCACCTTCAATGGCAGAAGATGAAACCAACAGCTGAACTTAGAAGTACAATAGTACAACACACGTACTCAATTTAAGTGTAACTACACTTCTATAAAACTGACACGTGCCGTGGGCCCACATGTGTGAGGCATATACTTATGCACATGTAAAATCTTGAACATTTTCCGACCGGACATCTCGAATGCGCCAAGCCTCCTCTTTTTAATGAAAGTAACAGAACCAAATAAGATCGGCCGGACTTGTAAGCTGTCATTTGCCACGTGCAGGACTGCTATTTCTTTGAGACCACAATTACCGCCACCCAAGGTTGTACTATATATGCTCCAAGAGTTTTAACCATATAATACTTCTAATATGCTTGAATAAATGCCGTCGACCGACGCATACATCGGTCTATACACGGAACATTTTGAGATGAACATATCTAAAGAATGCTTACTTAGTGGAATGTTTACAGAATATAGGATGTTATTATATAGCTATCAGTGATAATCAAATTATGTCCTTTATAAGTATAGTCAACTGTTCCTCTCTATATTAAAGGTGTTATTTAACTCTCGTAAATAAAAAGGTATTACCTACACCCCTTGGGCCAGGACTTTTTTATCCAACCTCGTAAATTAAGCAACTATGTACTGGCCAATGTGGGTGATTGGTTTTATCGCATTTTTGTCTCTTTATATGAATTGCCAGAAATAGTTGTAATTATCAGTTTTCCCATGTGTAGGCCTTCATCAAAGCACGCGTTTGTTGGGATTCTGATGATGGGGAGCATATACATCAAAGGAGGCTGGTCCATCACTTGCAAAGTGCATAAAAAGTCCGACCTCACCTCATGTAGGCGAAAATCTTTTTGTATAATACTTTATCTGCTATATATAGTGCCTTTTTTCATTTTAAAATATATATATATACTTATATGTACATTTATTAGATGGTGTAATATATTTATGACAAGTTTCTATGAAATTTATTGTAAAAATTATTCATTTAAAAATCATTCATCAATCATGTTTATCGATAATAATTAAACATTTTTCGATGGAAATTTAACTCTAATAAATAATTTTTGGTCCTTAATAAAATTATAATATTAATCACAAAATTCTTTTGAAAAACCGATGAAACTATATTTGCAGACGAATTCGCAAATTTCTTTGATTTAAGCTATAATCAATAAATATTATAAAAATTAGCTAGCGCAGTTATTACAAATTAATCAATAAATAATTTTAAAATTTCATAAAATTAATAATAAAAAATACTTTGAATTATATATTAAACAAAATATCTACATAAATAGTTTTCACTTGCATACACACAAAAGTAGATGTTCTCTTATTTTTAAAATACCAAATTATATATTAAAATGTATCGGATTCCATATATCTATGTTACCGAATTAATCATTACATATAATTATTAAAACTAATGAATCTGTTTTATAACATAGAAAAATACGTTAATGAAAATTCTGAAATGATTTCATAAAATTAATCTAAAGATACAGAAATCACATAATATGATCAAATGATTATCAATAATAATAATATTCTTTATTATAAAATTAATTTGTATTATTTCTAATTATAAATGACGAAAAATACATTTGTTGTATTTGTAAACATTATTTCTTTATTATACAAAAACATTATTTTTTCAAAACTCTGTGTTTAAATAACTATAACAAGCGCATTTTAAGTTCTCCCCAAATTTACAATTCCAACTGTTTCAAAACTTCAAAAGTGGAGTGGACCAAATCAGAAAACATCGTCCGAAAACACCCCGCCGTTCAGCGTCCTTCACCACCCGCCACGATCTATAAAATATGAAACTGAATATGAGACTCGATCCAGACTCGATACAATTGCACGCTCTCTCTCATATAACAAGAAAACCTTGTGCTATATACACTTCGTTAGTATAATACCTACTAATAATGTAGTCGTATATAAAAGTAAGTTTTACTTGTTTGTTTTATAGGCGTATCTCACTAGATAACTTTTACATTATTTGCTCATAGGTACATATCGGAGGTATCGGCGCATACCTTACCTACCCATGAGAACATACATGCAGTTTCTTCGCATTATTATATAATGGGCTGTCTTACAATAAGAAGGAGGTAGAGTCCTGTAGTGCGCAGTAATTCAGTCAGGTAACCTATCTGTCCCCAAGGGATGATTGTTGCAAGTTTTCAGTTTGGGTTATTGATATAAAATGTATCGAACTGCAATGATTGTGATTTGGTCAAAAAGCGTGTGATCAAAAGGTTTTGTGTTGAAAACATTATTATAATTCCGCATTTGTTTCTATTCTGCAAATATGAATACAATTTTGTTTGATATTTCTCATGAAAAGGGAATTTCATATTTTACAGATTAAATTGTTTCCAACATAAAAACATTATAAATAATAAAAATTGATAATTTAATTTATACATAACATCACATTTTTTAATCTAATATTGATTTTTCTAATATAAATATTGTGATCCAGTCACGTTGATGTACGGGGGCAAATGCCCCCCCTCCCTCCTTAGATTTTGTTAAACTTTCAAGCTTTATTAATAATTGCATATAGTTGTACTCATTGATAAAATTTTTGAATAATTAATAAATAATTCAGACTTATTTTGAACAATCGTTACATATTTAATAAAAGTATGGATTGTATAATAAATTTTTCAATTCATCATTTCGTCAAGCCGGTGGATAAAATCAATAACAATATTTTTTTAACTATTTTCATATCTGAAAATGATTTTACAAATTTTAAGATTTTAATAAAGCTCTATTTTCCTTCGATTTGATTTTTCTGACAATTCAATTCACCATCACCATTTTACCATTGTCCCCTACAACCCCTCCCCAAATACATAAATAATTGTGCCCTCACAACAACCCTGAACCAATCAATTATTCAATTAACTATCAAGCAAATATAATTAGAAATTTTGTATTAAGGTATCTCTATTATAGAGTGTCTACTAACTGGGTGAATTAATTAAGACACACACCCCTTCATTAATTGTTGTCTTAATACCCTATATATCTATAACCAAATTATAAGGATTGTTTATTCATATATACAGTTTCTTTATTTTATTTTATGGTTTTATGGAGAACCCATTTTTTCTTTTACCGAATTTCGCTTAAAAATGTGGATGTACTAACTAATAGACCTGCAAATTGACTACAAGCATAGAAACAACCAAAAAATATGATTTGTGTAATATTCCCTGGATGACTATTATCAATAATTCTAATAACTCTATTATAAATATAGCTGCGATTAATAACGATGCAAATATATTGCAACTAGTGAGCTATGTTTTCCATTTATAAGCCTGGATGCAGGCTGTATGTAATAAGTTACTTTTTGTAAACTTGCTGTGAACGCCGATGAAGCTGATGTAGATATTCCAAGGGCATCGGTCGTTCCAGAAATTGGGTACTTTAGCCCAGAGCCTCAATTAAACCACTTATGAGTATACTTTTAGCTTAAGAAAATTGTTGAAATAACAAATTGTCGACTTGCCAACTCCCCACTTCGAAGATTCCAGCACATGGCATGCATTCGATACCATGTGGAATCGGGAAATATTATCTTGGAAACAGTGTAGCAAACTGATAAATTGCCCATTTTCGCTTCGAAAACTTTCTCCGATGGTGTCGGTAATAATTCACTTGATTGCATTTATTTTTACTTTCTTTCTGAATTCACATTCGTATAATTATTGAAAACACACTTTTGCTATTATAACAAGGGAGGGGGTTGGAATGCCTTTAATATACTGGTGGTCTCGTTATGCTTTATAAGATTTCAGGGCTCAAAACACCTCATCATAGCAACTAGAATGTATAAATTCTGGAACTTAATTTTATGAAAAGATTGTATAAACCACTGGCCTGCCAAACATGTGGAGGATGGAAGTTATGGATGTGGTTGATTTATTACTGGAAAATAAACTTTGGAGGAGGGGAAATTGTTAGACTGTTAATCGTCCAGCAGATTTGAACTCAATGACTTCATTTTGTCAATGACCATGTGACGAGTATAATGATCTCACTTTTAAAACTGTTAAGTGCGGTTGTGCAAACGAGGGATATACACATGTGATAAATACCAGAAGCCGGGAATTCTGTTATCATTTATATATGTCAGAGGAGATACGTGTTTATTATTTCGCTGAGATTATGAGACGTTTACAACCCCAGATTTTTCCTCATCAACTTTTTGTCCTTAAGCTAGATAACTAGAGGGGCGTCTGCCTTATTATCCGAGTTGTAGCCTGATTTTAATTAGATATGATTGTGTATTGGTGTTAGCTTGGTGAACCATGACGAAATCATCCCCGAATAATCTTATCATGTTCTCTCTATAAATATTTGAATTATCGAATTTAATTAAACTTATAATATAAAAAATTGTTTTTAAAATAAATTCAAATGTTTTGAATATAAAAATTTCTAATAATTATTATTAAAAAAATAAAATAATTCTAAGAATCATTTTTTAAGATTTCAATTAAGATTTAAAAATATAATATTCTTTTCGTAATTTTATAGTATTTCTTGAAAAATGTTTGATTAATTTAAAGAAAATAACATTTGAACATCAAAATTTATTGCGATATTAGGAAACATTGCCCGTCTGCAAAAGGTTAATAAATTCATATATACAGAATTCTACTAATCTAATAATATATGGACTGCAAATATCTCACTTGTGGGTATAAATGAAGACGTGTTTTGTTAAAGGCCCCGTGTCTCTCGACCCCCAACTCTCTCGACCCACTGAACTCGTTCCCTGTGGGACGCCATGGTCAACTGATTAACCAATTACAAGACATCATGATCTGGGCTTTGTGTCTCTCTGTAGGCCCTCGCTAACCTTCTTCGGGTCACCTATAAGCTCACTTAATTATCGAAGAATGTTCCGCCGGCTTTGAAAACATTTTGAAAGTCAAATAGTTCTCTTGATTCGCTCACGGGGTGCGCTCGTTTCCAGCCCAGCGGAAGTGCCGTGGTGTTCTTGCTGTGAATCTAAAGAGTCTGACAACGGTATAATAATTTATTTGAAAGAATGCGGTATGCTTAATACCATATAGACAGTTATTGCGACAGAAACCATTTACAGAACTTGAATATTTTAACGTAAGAGTTCAAGTATATGTTATAAACTGCAAACATACAATTTTTTATGTGAAATAAGTTATTTTATTTCAATTATATCATTTATTTTATTGTGAATCAATTATACGTATTAATTATTAACTCAATATACTATTATATACATATAATGAACTTGAACATTGCTCTTTATCCATAATTATAGTATAGATATTTTACAAACGTAAAATTTAAACAAATGCAATTCCCAAAGACCGGTCGAACAAGACAGCATCATATTATGTATAATGTAAATGTATTGATTATGTTTTTTTATTTAAAATAGCAAATTCCCAGTTTATAATTATAATTTTAATATAGTCACAAATATAACATCAATATAATAATTTGTATAAGTTGATATCTTATTATAAGTCTTAAATAATTAGTCAAAATATAATAACCGCCTCCCTAAACGAGTTTCTTCTATAATAAATACCTACCTGATCATATAATTTAAATTTAATTCATTAGTATAAGCATGACATTAGTACACGACAGTACTAATGTGTATACACATACTGAATGCTTATCATAAATCAATTTTTTGTACGTATTTTAATCACTATATAAAACAATACATAAACTATTTTCAATCAGAGAATACCACGGAAAACATAAAAAAATATCTAATAAATTTTTTACTATATTTGGAAAGCTAAAGTAAATGAGTAAATTTAAAATAAATCAACAAATTAACCCACTAAATAAAATATGCTATTTTTATTTATTTAAGCTTGCACGTTTAATGAATTTATATTTTCTAAAACCATTTTTGTTAATGTGGCATTAAAACATATAAATGCGTGAATAATCCTGAGTTGCATTTATATGGTACGAAAATAAACAAGTTGAAAACCTTTAAACCATGAATTATGTTATTTTAGTAAACGGGTTCCCGAAAGTGAACGATTGTGATGCAGTGAAATGTGATCTGTGTAGTTATAACCTCACGAACTGAGTGATCGCGATGGACAGCCAATTGATGCATAGTTTCCGAGGGCATAGCTAGGCCCTATAATCCCACTCTCCCACGCAAGTAGTGAAACGTACTAATTATGCAAGACTCTCGCGGAAGCAGAATGTTGTATTATAGATCTCTCACACTTTGTAAGAAAGTATTCACACAAGTTGTACGCCACAAATGAGCAGATATCGTTAGAGTTTGTGCATTCATTAATGCCCATTAGTTATGCAGATGTCATGTGAATGGGTAGATCATATCATGCGATGATCTTGAAATGCTTCGGTGGTTTCGGAACTTGTTATGGGAGAGGTGGTACCCAGTTTCGTGTGAAACGTTTCTTATCAATGAATTAATTAAAACAACATTTTTCGTGGACTTATTTCGACAATTACGTTGTATTGGCACATGGATGGTTGAAATTTTGATATAATTCAGATTCTTTTATTATATATATAAAGTTTGAAATATTATTAAATCGAATTAATTAATAATTAAATAAAACCAAGGTTACCAAAGTTAATTATTCTAAATTATCAAATAAGTTTGATCAACGCATATCAAAAATAAATGTATTACAAATTTTATATTTAAATGAAAAAGTTTGATTTATTCAATTGATTTAATTGGATAATTAATTTGATAAATCCTAAATAAAATCATTAATTAGTACGTAATTCATCACGGGACAATGTAAGTATATATTATCAATCTAGCTGTATTAATAGGATACTCTTAAGCTACTCAACAATTTGTGAAGTGTGATTATTTGTTGTATGTAAATAATGAGGTATTCCTTTTAAATAAATGCTCTCCAAATATTTTAAGTATAATAATAATTTGGTGTAATAATAAGTTTATTTTTAAAACCATACAAAATCTTTGTAATATAATTTATTTTATTTTTTCAATACAATTTGAGTAGATTTCGCAACTTTTAACAATTTAAGAAATACTAAAGTTTGCGCACGGCTTCCATCACCAAATGCATTCTTCGGTTTCCTGCTGATTCGATTGGACCCCTTTTATGTAACTGATTTCGCTATACACCACACGAAATACCCGTTCAGTTTAAATTACACATTTACAAAAGGAATCTGCAGCACCCACTTCTAAGTGATGTACAGCTAGTACAGTATACTCGAGGTATATTGCCAGGCGAATGTATGCGAGAACGGCACGCGGATAGTTTTACTTTGGACCAATCGAATCGCAAGACACGTACCTGGCGGTGCACGCGCTAATTAAGGTAAAAAAGACTCTTGGTCAGGCTACTATTATAAGGAAGGTGCATCGTTCTAAATTGACACTTGCAAAACTAGAAGACACTCTACTCCAACTTTACACCAGATCTCAGCTGAACAAGTCAACACTTCTCAAAATGACGAGTCTTCGAAACCACTTGGAGCAGCAGACCGAGTACCTCACCAGTGGTGGACTTATAGGACCCCATACAGTAACTCAGGACGCAAGAATTCGATCCCCTAAGCATTGTAGATTATCCCAACGTTCTAATCTCCATCAGGTTCAACACGTTTTGGATAACAAGGCCTCGGAATTGGGGTCACGAAAGGTGAATATATATACACTTTAATAATTAATAAATTATTTAAATCTAATCTAATTTAGTATAATTATTAGCTTTACAATATTATAGAAATATTCTTGTAAATTCTGATATTCATATTTCATATTAGAAGCATAGAGATATTGAATATTTACATTTCTAACTGTTAAAAATAGATAGATAAAAACTTAATATCAAATAATTATTTCTGATATTCTGATTTTTTTGTATACATACTATTCAATTTATTTCGAATTAGTCGAATAATAAACGTATTTGTGTGTGTTTCGCGTTCATTTATTGAAAATATATTTCATGCGTATTTAGGAATAATAAATGATCATAAATAATTGTATGTACACAAACAATCTCGTTACAATCTTAACACCAAACCCATGAAATACCAAAAGTAACAGTTGGTGACATTTTGGGGCTATATTATCGTAATTGGGAACCGAATTCCAAATCTATTGCTTGCTGGAAATTCGATATTTCGACTCATTTTTACAATTGAGGTACGCGCATACACGCATAGCAATATGTACGGATTATAAAGTGATCAATTTCAAAAAATGTATTGTGTATAAGAAATAGTTTATAATGATTGTGAAAATATAACAAGTATTATGTTCCTCGCATTATCTATAACATAACTATTTGTTGCGCTGATTCGTGTGTGCAGTGTAAAGTTGGGGGGGGGGGGGGCTTCAATAACACAATATTTTCGACTCTAAACTGTCAATCATGTATTTAATAAGATCGAATATCCTCCGAAACTTTGGCAGCAACCCCAAATGCGTCAGGCACGGATGTTGTGCGCGCATATTATGTTTATTGTTAGCACATAACCCAAAAAACGGAGTAATAATTAATAACTAGTAGTTTAAATTATTTATGTATTTTTTGGTTTAGTTTTAGTGATAAATTAATGAATGAAAAGACACTATCTTCTAATAAAAACACATACAACTTGAATTTAATATAAATATCAGCCTTTTTTCGCCTTTTAATGATTTTAAAGTTATTTTATTTAAATATACGAATTTTTCTTTCAGAACAACAAACCGCTGATGGAGAAGAAGCGACGTCAGCGAATAAACAAATCTTTGGAGGAGCTGAAGAAACTCATAACTGATCCTCAGAGGAAAGAGGTGAGTAAAACATACAGTGTTTTATTTATTATATTTCATTGTTTGTATAATTACATTGTATAATTCATAAAATTGGAATTGAAAAATTTTAACAATAAAAAGTCTAATTTCAATGCCTCATTTTAAAATGAATGACAATAACATTTTAAAGTCATCTCTTTTCATCCAATATAATTACCTTTTTAATATTTAATGTTTATTTTAAATTATTTTTCAGAGCTACTCTAAACTTGAGAAAGCAGATATTTTGGATATGACAGTCAAGTTTGTCCGAGCGATAAGTCAAAGTAAGTTTGAAAATGTTTTCAACAAAGTTTTCAATAATTACAAACAAATAATCTATACAATTTACCAACAAAGGTTTCGAAGTCATATTACTAAAAATACGTCCATTTTTAAATTAAATAAATTATAAATAAAGAAAATCAAAACATTTATGTACACTTTATTTAAATATTCCTTCATTTTTCCACCTTTAAATCTTCAGATCGAATCAGCACAGACTCACAAATGGCGCTAAATTACTTCTTGACCGGATTTTCCAGTTGCGAGCAGTCAACCTTGACCTACCTGTCAGCCAGCCAACCAGAAGCGACTATTCTACCCCACCTTCGCGGTCACTTACTTCGTGAACGAGACTCAACGGCTCATCGATTTCTGCACGCCAAGCTGACCCAACTGTCCCCACTGAGAGCACACAACTATGCTACTCCGACTCCAATGGCATCGCAGCTACCTCCAGCTCCCCTAATTATACAATCCTCTCCTGTGAAATCAATGGGAATTCGCAACAATCCTGGCGAGGATCAGATAACCATGGTTCCCGGATCGTGTGGCAAAATTGTCCAAACATTGTGTAGTCCTGTAGACAGTTTATCAAGTAGTTGTTCCTCTTTTACGGGCAGTCAGTCTGTTTGGAGACCCTGGTGATCTGGTTTTTGAATTAATTTATTTTTTATAACGCATTGTCAAATCTGCACACTGTACATATTGTTATTTAGAAAAAACTCCATTATTTATATTTATCACAACTATTAGACTAATATTTCTAATTTAGTACATTTCATCTCTATTCTATTAAATAATTAGATGTATTTTATTTAATCCATTTGCGAACGATATATATTTTATTCAGATATCTAGAATAGCTAAGTTGATAATTAATATAATGCTATATTTATAGATACATCTTTTTTATATCATTTTTCTTGTATTATAAATAATTACATCGTTTTATGACATTCTATTAATGATACTACAATTTTATTTCATATTATTTTGTAAATTACTGACATGGATTTTGAACAATATTTAATTAGTTAATATGTACATATACTCTTATTATACACAATACAAATAATTTTAATATAAACATTTGTATAAATATATTTTATGATTTTATGACATTTACTCTTTTTAAGACAATTATAATAATATTGTCGCAAATAGTGAAGAAATATTTTAGTTAAGAAATGATTATAACGTAATTCTGTTGAACTAAATAAATAAGTTAATACAAATATATATATATATATACAACGGATAGCAGAGATAGAACAGATATTTAATATGTGGAAACGTACAATATCTATTTAAAGCCAAAAATGGCAAAAAGTCGGATAGCTGAAACCTCAATTTCAATTAAAACTTATTTGTAAAAAAAGTAAACATAGTCTTAACGGCCTTAACATTTTGCATTCGAGTATTGGGTTTGAGAAAAAGGAAAAAGAATAATTGGAAGGCCTTTAACGTTTAAATTCATTGATGGATTAACTTAATATTTTAACACAATATTAGTGTATATGAGGGAATTTAATATTAGTTTCGTTATTATTGTTCAAATATTTCTAGAGTGAAGGACTTTCAAAAACTACCTCCTTTTCATGTATATCTTATCTAGCCATATAGAGAATAAGCTAACTGCCTATTACTATATAGGCCAATAATTAAAAATAATAATTGCCGAATTTTAATTACTCTAGAATATTGAATTCTTACCGTATATATACCATAATGCGTTTTATTTAGTAGTTTATCCATGAAAATTTCGTAACAACATTGTATCAATCAGAATATTGGTAACGGTATATTCTGAATAGGTAGGTATCGAAGTATATAATCTTAGATAATTAATCATAGATTATAGGTTACCTAAGTAATACACATTAGTGCTATAATTAAATTACCGTTATTATCCATTAATTGTTGTACACTGTTTGTCAACAATACATTGAATAAAAAGTTTAGAAATTGACAAACTAGAAAGTCAGGGAATCGTCTTATCTGCATGACTTTATAAAAGACGCTTTTTAAATGAAAATTAGCCGTATTTCTTTCTTTATCAACAATTTCTTATTATAATTCCACTTTCTTAAATTTTGAACTGTTTAATTTATATCTTTTCAATCGTCATATTTGTATTTTTCGGTAATTTTTAGTAGTGATCTCAAAAATGTTCGAAAGCATCCTGAATATTATAACATGAAATAAACAAGTGTCGCATTACCCAAATATTTTATAATCTGACACTCCTTCACCTGTCTTACTATAGAGTCATCCCCCAAACAGTAAGATTGCAAACACTCGCAGCGATGTCAATAAATAGCAAACTATATATTCTTTTGCTCTCCTTCATAAAAAGAAAATATGCCAGTGCTTATTAAAACTTTTAAAGAAATGCGTGTACTGAAATTAAGTAGCTGAAGAAACAAACCATACCCTTACTGTTTACAATCGGCGTACTTTCATCTTCCGGATATGAGATGTTATCGTATATGCTTCATTTCACTTTCAGTTTCGGTTTCAGTGCATCAGTCCACCGAGCTTATTGGAGTGTGATGCGGTGAAGTGGAACGATCTAGGTATAGACTGCGATATAATTTGAGATTTGTGAAGTTGCCTGATGATGCGTGCTTGTTGGATTTGTTGGCACATGCTTAGCCCACTTATCACTCTGAAATAGAACCAAACAAGCAAACTTGTTAACAGAATTCGGAACTGTTTACACTAACGTTAGTTAACTGTTATTAATTCTTATAGCGGACCTTTATGAAATAAATTTGACTTTATTTGATGGAAGACATAATATTTCTAGACATTTACTATGCAAAATTAGAATTCAATATCGCAGAAGATTGTAAATCTACCTAGGAAATTTATATTATCATTAAAATGTTTTATGAAAAAATGTGACGAATCCATCAGTATTTCGATAAATGATATTTTGAAAGGAACAATTTCAAGAGTATTTATTGAATAGTTATGATTTGAAACAATATAATTACATACAATTTAAAAGATGAAAATTTTATTTTTAGGTATAGAAAAATGTCCCTTTCAATTTTTAATGGTTTTATATACATATTATGCATTATAGTTCTGAGTAACTAATCATTCATTTTTATTAATTCATATTTTGAATGATTTTTATAATATAACATCTTTGCTTCACGAAAAATTAAATAACTATTATTTGGAGGTGGTACGACCTTAAATATAACCACAGTGTCTACATCTCCTAATCTTGGTTGGCAATTCTACTTCGATATAATCAAAATTATAATTCAATTTTATTTACTTTTACTTTTACAATAAATTAATATTTTGAAAATAAAAATATGTAATTGTTTTTTGTACTTTCATGTTTCTTCTATTTTATGTATATTACTATAAATCATATAAAAGTAGTAATAACAAAATATACATGATATGAACAAAACATTTTTATAAATTTTAGATTGGGTAAACTAAATTAATTAAAAAATGTTTTATTACTAATATTATTTAATAATAGTTTATTAAAAAAATTAAAAAAAAATTAAATGTTTAATGATTATTTCTATAAATTATCATAGTATAGAAAATAATTAAAAGTCACATTTTTGATTACCAAAGAATTATTTGAAATTAAATAAATATTTTTATTGTTACGAGATTTATAATTTTGCTAGGCTCCATTTCATTTTAATTATACCAATCAACCATTTATTTTTGCTTTCATAATGCACGCTAATTTTTACTTCTTTATGACCAAACCCAAAATTTATAGTATTTTTCAACTATAGCCTAAATAATTTTACAATATAACAAAATCTATCGATGAAAACACGATAGTTGAATAAATCTGGAAATATAATTAATTAACACAACATTCTTTTTCCAATCGAAAAATTTATCTCACTGACAAATATATACTATACAATTTGATTAAATAGTGTAAATTGGTAGACATTTAGATGACGAACTCATTCAACATTGTCGTCTTACCAGGAAACTTGGGGTCATCGGCAAGATACAAGCACAATGCTTCCCCAACTTTTGAGGATACGACTTCTTCCTGAAAATCGACCACTATTGTCTTAAAAAAGTTGTCTTAAGAAAATATAGCCCAATTATTATTGTAAAGCCCTATTATTATAATAATAAAGGTTAATGAAGTTCATCCTCCTGTAATGTGTAAAATTTAATACTTATATTTTGGTACATTGATTTTCAATGCTTACACCTAACTATTCGGGATGACGTCATAATGTAAAACATACCTTGTTAACACAGCTAGCTATGATTAAAATTACTATCATGTTTCAGTATGGAAAAAAGAAAATTAGTCAGAAACCATGAAAATATATTTTTTTCAAAATTTAATTAATCAAAATTACATTTATTAAAAATGCTAACTGTATAGAATTTTTCAAAAATTTTGTATAAATTTAAATATTCGAAGTTTTTTCTGATAATTACTCTCAAGAATTAGAAATCGTTAATTGAGTTGTCATTTATATTTTATTTTTACAGGTATCCCTAAAAATGTTGAATAAAACAGAAATGTGTTATGTGATGTGTTTAAAAGATATCTATTGGTTGAGTATGAAAGTTATGTACAAATTGTGGAAGTCACCAAATTGTAGATAAAACAATCCAAAACTTTCAGATAATTGCATCGCTATATATATATTTATTTTTCTGACTTGTTATTGTGTGGTTACAATTTATTTAAAATTATAATAAAAACCGACAATATTTTCATCCATCCAATTAAATTACTAATTTCTAAAAATAACACAATTCTGATTCTCCGAAATCATAAAAAGTGAGTAAATATTTTTTCATTAATGTTTGATTATGCTGTTATGGGTGACACATTGACACAATAAAAGAGAGATGAAATGAACAATGTCTCTTCGATAAAATCTATCGGAAGAAACTTGCCTTCAAATGCTTCAAAAATTCAAAAAAGATTCTTCAAAAAGTCATAACGACCGATTCAAAACTTAACACCTAATATCAAACTAATTATTTAATTATAATACCAATAATTTTTACAACTGTTACATTACAATAAAAAATAACTCATGTTTACTGTTTATTTATAAATTTAATACATTGAACTTAACTTACAAAATTTTTTGTTTCTTTGTGTTAACACTGTCTCTTTGTGTCAACACTGTCTCTTTGTGTCAGCACTGTCTCTTTGTGTAAAAACTGTCTCTTTGTGTCAATACTGTCTCTTTGTGTCAATACTGTCTCTTTGTGTCAATACTGTCTCTTTGTGTCAACA
>JAUZNC010029636.1:0-21153 GCA_034780395.1 Vannuccia rotundouncinata | reverse complement strand
ATACGGCTATACTGTTGTCTCTCAATGTTATAACTATGCTTCTGTAGAGTTTATACGGCTATACTGTTGTCTCTCAAGGTTATAACTATGCTTCTGTAGAGTTTATACGGCTATACTGTTGTCTCTCAAGGTTATAACTATGCTTCTGTAGTGTTCATACGGCTATACTGTTGTCTCTCAATGTTATAACTATGCTTCTGTAGTGTTTATACGGCTATACCGTTGTCTCTCAATGTTATAACTATGCTTCTGTAGTGTTTATACAGCTATACCGTTGTCTCTCAATGTTATAACTATGCTTCTGTAGTGTTTATACAGCTATACCGTTGTCTCTCAATGTTATAACAATGCTTCTGTAGTGTTTATACGGCTATACTGTGGTCTCTCAAAGTTATAAATATGCTTCTAAATATGCTGTACTTCTTTTAAATTTAAAGTTTTCTATTAAAATTGTAGAACACGGTAACTCCTGAATTGTACCAATTCTCATTGTGTCTCGCTATTGTCTCTATTGTCTCTATGGGTAAGTTAAATCTTCATAACCATCGAAAAGTAAAAAATGTGATCACGACATACAAATATTAATTGCTCTCCTTTATAATATCAGGAAGTAAATATCTCTGGTCTGTTATCTTTCAGGTTTTGTGTTGATAATGTCTCCTTGCTGGATTATCAATAGTGTTCGTTCCGGGTCTGTGTTCAACCCCAAAGAGGGCACTGGCACTTGTTATGAACCAATTCGGTGTTGCTTCTTCTGCTGGCATGTGGAAGACGAGGCATCTTCTCCCTACATACCTTTACACCGGACTGGAGGGGATGATGACAATCATTAAACTTAGTGGTATTACCAGTTATCTTCTACATACACTTTAATATTATTTGTGCTTTTGATTTTTTTAATGAAAATAGGCCATATCTATTTTGTAGTATTCATTATTTAATTTTGCTCAGTATTTTTTATAATGTTGTATATAAATCATTTTAAAATTGTAATTGTATACAATCTCTTGATTTACGACGCCACAATATGTGATTCTGAATTTGGTTGTGAGTTCAAACAAATTTTGCCAAAATTACCCCTTTTCATATTTATTTTGATGCTTTTTATTACAATCAAGATATTTATATTAATTAGTACATTCTATTTATATACTTTCGACATCTTTCAACTTGTTTTGTATATAGTTTTGCATATTTTTACTATATCTACATTTTAAAGTTGCTAATTTAATTATTTTCCATCAATAAAACATTACCGATTTATATATTTTGTACCCCAAATATGTAGTTTATTTTTATGTTGAAATATAGTTGTATTTTTTTACATTCATTCTTTTTTTTAGTTACAATTGGTAAAGTTTTTTTAAGAAATAAAACTTAATTTTAAAACAATTTTTCGTTTTTTGGGTTGTTAATTTTTTGTATCTGTTGAAATAATAAATAATAAATAAATAAACAATAAATTCATTACTGATTTACCAAAAGCTTCCATACAAGTTTAATGCGAAAGGGTAAAAGTTCGGACGTAATGTTAATTTGTGGAAATACAATCTATTTCCCAATATTAGATTTACATTCTTCTTTTTTATGATTATTGATATATATATATTGATAAAATTATATTTTTTACTTCAACTTAATTTGTATTTTTTTGTTATTCAGGAAATTTTAAAGGAATTACGCTTTAAAAATATTGTGAATGAGCATTGTGTTTTAATTGTAATAACATTCATAATAACGATATAATTTATTTTCGAATTCGCAATAGTTTTTGCTTTGTGTCCTCTTTGATTAGCTTTTGCTAATACGGACACCAACAAAAAGGACACAAGGCACAAGAGCTCTTTGAGCAAAATTTAGCAGTATGTAAAGTTTGGAAGTGCAATATCATTCGCTAACAGTGATAAATGCATCTGTCTGCAATGAATGACGCCTAGCTCTTTTCAGAAATTCCCCCTTGTATACTTTTTGGGAGTTGACGTTCCTCGGTATATGATAGTGGTAACATCGCCAAAATTATTTTCTTCATTCCAATAGAACGCTCCCTTGTGATACCTCATACTTAACGTTATAATGTCCACACTTTCTTGTTGATTCAACTGTACTGTGTGACTGAATTGTCTGCGATTTGAGAAGTATAATATACGAGGTTGTAATGCTATCTGCTTGCATGCCTAGCTGCAATTAAATTCAATTGGGACCATATTTAAGGGTTGTTCTAAAACAAAATCTTGCATGAGCGAGAGGGTTTTTTAAAAGAATGTTCCAAATGTGATTCGCAGTAAGAATCGTTAGTGTCCTGAGGAAAAATCGTAATTATAAGTGAACTTGTGACATTCTGTTTTCTTTATTTTTGTGTTGAGATATAACGCATATATGAAAACAGTGTTAAAATCAATAATCGATTTTATGCAGATAAATGAAGTAGTTTTAGTGTACCTAAAATGTATTACTATAAGACAAAACTTGTATTGAGTGCCGAAAATATGCGGTTTTAAAAACAACAAATATAGTATTTTATTTTCAAACAAATGGGCGTTGCCAATATTTACGTTATTGTTTTTAGAGGAGGGTTTTTAAATTTGTGACGAAGTGTGATAACAGTTCAGAAAATTTCAGAACGTCATTTCAGAACAGACCATCAAAAATGAATGCAATCTGGGTAAATACATACATTTTTAAATATTCGTAATCAATTTCAATCCATAGATAAATTTATATTACTATTTTATACGTGTACGAATGGTTCTATTAGTAACATATTTTGTTGGAAAATAAATTTTATTGGAAATTGGAAAGATTATTATTTTTGTTTGTTGGTATTAAAACTATTTGAAAACTAGAAATTTATTTGGAAAAATCCACCCTTATTTATGAAAGGGAGGTCCAATTATTATAAAAGTTTATAATTTACTTTAAACTATAATAATAATGTTTTACGGTTGTCATATATTTTATATAATTAATATTAATAAATTGGTGAACATTAAGTGTTATTATTTTGGAAATACTTAGTATTTAACATTAGTATAAAATTATTTTATTCCCTTTTTCCACTATTATACATTTGTGCTATTGAATTGTTTTATTAAAAATGGCAAATCAGTCAGTATTCAAACGAGTAAGTTTATAAAATTATAAGTTTACTAATCAGATTTTCGAAAATTATTTATAATCCAATGACGCAAAATAATAAGGATCATAAAATTTTGTAATCAGCTTAATACAATATCTATGGGCTGAAGTCAAATGTCAAATTATTTTATAATTTCTAAAATTCACAAAAAAAAGGACAAATGAATATGGTCAATGTATGTATGTATTTACAATTAAATATTGAGTTTTTATAAATAAAAATCAATTGAATATTTTAGTATCAGTTGTATGTATCCATATATTTATGTTAAACCATGCCACACCTGGCATCTCATGTGTTGGGCATTAAAGTGTCAGAGAATTTACCAATGCACAGAAAAATCATGAATTTTAAAAACTCATGGCAAATCTGTTTAAATGATAAGGATTTTTCTGAAAAAAACTTTTTACATTTCTTCCATTATAATTTATTTCCCATGAATGCAGTTGGTATATATATATCTTATACAGAATATATATCTTCATTTCAAACTAGTAATAAATTATAATAACTAGTTTAACATCCATATAACATATGCATATTACATATAAGAATCAGTCTGATCAATTAGAAAATATTTCTAACAATGTATTATATAATAATGACATACAGTATATATATATATATTATATACATGCTATAATGAGATTAAAAGGACCAGATACATTTGCTTATTATATTCAATGTTCATTATATAAGAGTTTTAAAAAAATTATTAAAAAACATGAACCATATATTTTTTATATGGATAGAACTAGTACATAGAACTAGTACAACTAGTAGAACTAGTAAATACATAGAACTAGTATAACTAATTGATATAGTCATGTTGCATAGCAGTCATAATAATTGTTTGAATAGATTGTGTTCAGTTAATTATATTTTATACAGCACCAATTGTCTTCAATAAAGCTGATTAAAAGAGTTTCTCTTTGTCCACTGTATGCAATAGCTACACATTCAAAAAAATGTATTATAGATCAGAGAGCATGTGGCTAGCTTGAACTACTGTAACCATTAGAGATGGAGGTATGAGTTCCTTTTCCTCATCATTGCTGTCAGTGGATTCTCCTGGGAAATTGGCAATTATTTGCTTTACAAATCAGCATCATTAAGTAATGCTGATGTTGCAACAGAATTGTAAACACCAGCATATTTATCAGGTGACTCATTGGGGATAAAGTTGAGTTCTCATAGGCAGTTGAAAATATTACCAAAGTCTGGTACATCATGATTGTTAGTGGCCTCTTCAACTAGAGTCAGATTATGGATGATCTTGAGCTTTAAGAAAGCAATTTAAAACTGTCATTTGTATAACATCAGTATCCCAAACAGGTTGACTCCAACAAATACACTTTAAAATTAACACATTCAATCTATCATACTCACAGGGTTCGTATGACCCCTTGAGAACCCTTGAATTTTGTTAATTTCTTAATAATTGTTACCCAAAAAAGTTGTGCTCCACACACATTTATTTAGTACATATTAATGTTAAAATTAATTTAAAACAAATTTATATAACTATATGACTATCTATTTTATATTAAAGATGCAATGCAACAAGACTAATATTTTTTTACTGTTTATGAAATATAACCTCAAAAAAATTTTCATGTCACTTGCTTGCTTGCTCAATCATTTTGTACACATTACTTGTATTACTGCATATTGTGCACAATAATTTTTTATTGAAATTTATTCAAAATAGTTACATGTTTACCCATTGATTAACAAATTAACTCTTCTGATTACTCTTATTAATCATCATTATATTCTGCAATAGTTCTTTATATAATTGATGTATGTATTATTAGATTTTGTTTATTATTATGGTAGTTTTCAATTTTATTCAACAAAAATAGGACCTCTTGAAAACAGCAAAGACCCCTTGAATTTCAATCCAGTTGGGTGTACAAACTCTGTACTCATTCTTGTTGAGTGAATCATTCAGTTTGTAGAGTTAACAATTTCAGCTGAAGTTTGCTAGTGTAATTCAGAGTCAAAAATGCAAGCTTGCTTGAATTCATTTTGTCACCAATGTCCACTAAATGTGAGCTGCAGTTGTCAACTACCTTTACATTTTAATTCTAGCTCTTAAATTTTATATTTGGACCACAAAATGTGTTTATTATATCAGATTCTCAATATATCCATCTTGCTATATGCAATGTTATTATAATGTAGCAAATAGGTATTTTGAAAGGACCCAACACTTTGCTCATTATAACCAAACAGAAATATTTTACAATCAGATTTCAATGTCATATGATTTTTTCTATAATAAATACATTCAATGAGCAAAAAATTGAATGCTGAGGGTATTGTCCTTTTGATTATTTTTGAAATCAAAACCACAAAAATAGGTTGGGAAATGGGGCACTCACAGATAACAGTCACTATTGTTATAACATGCAGATGATTGAGTAAAGCAGATAACTTATCTGAGGTTGGTCTAGGCAAAAGAATTGTAAAGGACTTCTATAAACCCTTATTTTAATTGGATGAAACAATACCACAGTTAAAATAGCCTGCTTCCTAAAAGACTGACTTTATTGGTGGAGCCTCTGGTTCAAAGGTGCATGCAGGAACCACAGCTACAACTGCCTGTGATATGCAAGTACCTGGCTTTAATGAGGGCCCAATGGAGAGAAGACATTCATGAAGATCAAGAATGAGGCAGGTGTCACCTCTGTGAAAGACATAATGAAATTTGTTGTTATTAGGCAAACTGTGGTTTATTTGTCTGCAAAGACCATTCCATGCAATGAACAAAGTGTGAAGACTGTCACTAATTAGCAAAAAATACTATACTCTTTTTGTTTATGATAACTGCCAATAACTTTTTCAATAACTTGAAATAACTAGCTCAGTATTTCATGTTTGTGACATTCATAATTAGTAAAATATGTGCAGAACAAATGTGTACTTTAACTGACCCTCATTTATAATTGAAACTGCTTTACATAATGTGATTTTTTATATTAAAGTGTAATGGTATACATGTTCAATCTGGAAATTAGTGCTGTTTTTCTTACTTTTAATCAGGGTTTGAATGAATAATGAATAGTGATAAAATTTATAATGTCCATTATTATCAGTTTCTACATATATGATTGTTTTTGTAAAATTTTACATTTACTATTAAAATTAACTTAACCATACACATAAAGCAATGTTTTCATAACTTTTTTTATTTTCATTGTAGGTTAATTTGTTATTTTTGTGTAATACATCTAGGAAAGGGCTGGAATATCTCATTGAGTATTGAAATAGTCTTTAAAATGCTTTTAAAAATTTTGTACAAACCCTGTTTATTTGGATTTATATATTGAGTCTCTCAGGGAAAACTTTAATTTTTCTGGAAAAAGCATGGGAACCCTGAGTTTGAGTGTATGTCTGATTAAAAATACTTATTGTTAACATATTTGATATTGTTTTCTAAAATAGGTACAAAATTATAAAGTTTTTGCCAGGATTTTTATCATATGGCAATTATTACCAAGATTTTGGACATACCAATTTGGCAATTTAATAATAAAACTTTAAAAAATAATAATTAAATAAATTCAGTCTTTTTTATTGTTTTATAAAATGATACAATGTTTTTACTCTTATTACTCTTACCTCTAGCCTTTTACTCTTAAAATATAAATCATTCTATTGAAATTTTTCAAGCTCCAGGACTAATTTTTGTAAATTGTCAAAATTTGATATAACAATTGTTATGTGGGGGGGGGGGTTAATATGATAAAGCTCAGGGCACCATTGTTCAATTGAACCATTAACAAAAACGTTTCCATTTATGTTATTCAATTATTCCATAAATATATGTTTAGTTTAAATTAATATTTTAACTGAATTTTTGAAATCATTTTGTATAATAGGAATGATTTATTTTTATGAAATATGTAGACATTTGCTGGTTGTAGTTTTTTCTCAGTTTGTTAAAAATTAAACAGTCATATTTTTTGTATTTTTCTAGTTGGTAAGATTTTATATTTTAAAATGTTACCTTTTAGATTAGTGAAGCTTCTTCAGCATTGGAGCAGAAGGAAGGAGAACTTGCAGTTGTAGAATGTTCAATTCGAAACAGGGCAACCTCTGAGGAAGAAAAGTAAGTTTCTACATTGTAATTTCAAAATCACCACATTTACATTATTTGTGTCTTTTTAGGAAAGTTCTTGATGAGAAGAAATTATCCATACAGAAATCTATTGATGAATACAGTAAGTTTTTGCTATGCATGTTTATTATATAATTGTAAATATTTCTTGAAACATATGATTGTTAGAAGGGGTAAATTTATCATTTTAATCAGTAATGGTGTATTCTAAATCTGTGTTGGTATGTTACCATGTATTAATATGTCAACTTTTGTGGGATGCAATTTGGGGATGCATTCATGGAGCAATTGCAACCATTCCATCTGAATAATGAATAAATATTCTTCCATAAGTAGAACAATTCTATGCAAAATTGTCTTTTGAAAAGTTGTAAAACATTTATTTCTATTATATATTATGTTCAGTTTTTCTTAATTATCAATTTGTTAATTTCACTGAATATTTTTTTAAAACTACTTAAATTATGTTTTCAAATGTTTGAGGCCATTCAATGGAATTCAGCATTGAAAGTTTCATCAGTATCTTAGATGATACTGTAGTTTAAGATAATATATTGATTGCCATATTAATGAAATACTAGTTTATCTAATAGATTCTATAAACTTATCGACTAAACCTTCTACATATAAATACTTTCTATATTCAATTTCAGACAAAGAATTATCTTCGTTACGGCAACAAAATAGAAAGACTACATTGATTTCAGTTCTTCTCGTTGTGTTTTGTGTATCGGTTTATTCATTGTTTGCCTAATTCATTTGTTTTGTCTAAAATATGGATAGTATGTGCCTTTCTACTATCAAGTAGTATATTATATTTATAATTTATATTATTACAATTTATTTATTTTTGGTGATGCATTTCGTTATATTTTAAATATACATTTACATTTGTTACTTCCTGTCTTTTCAAATTGTTCGAAAATAGGTTTTAAATCATAATTAGAGTTAAAAATATGTTTAAGTTTTTATGAGACTACATAATATTTAGAGAGCCGTAATTGATCAACTAGTTACAACTAAATTAAATGCCACTTCAACTTACATAGAATTTAATTATTTTTCTTCATTCATAATTAAATTGAACAAGATATCACTATGAATATATCAATATTTTTATAGGCCTAGTTAAGAAATTATTTTAATAAAAATAAAAGACTATTATTAGATATTTGGATTCTTTATTGTAACAGAAAGATTTTAACTAAGACATTTACAGTTTTATAAAACATTTCAGTGTAAGAGCTTTATTTCTGAAACTTCTGCTTCAAAATCTTATTATAAAAATAATATAAATACATTTGCGACTACTTTTTCCAAATCAAAGTATTTTTGTCATTTCCGTATTATTTACGTAAATTAGAAATAATGATTTGAATCTACCTCAACATATCAGTTCACATGGAAATGTTAATTCTTATTATATCGTTTGTATATCGTTATATTATAGAAAACTATTGCTTACTCAATTGCTCTTTTTCAATCTTGACGTTGCAATACATTATTATATGGTTAGATATCTTGCCGAAAAAATAGATTTGTTAGTTTTTGAAAAAATATAATATGTAAGAAAAAGATTGAAATACGAAAAAATAAATTTAAGTGTATTATTTGTGTATTGTATAGATAGCTAAATAGAGCTACGCATGATTGAGAGACACCTACAAAGCAGGGTTGGGTGCAGCTTTATATAGAGAGTACAATTAATATGTTTTATTCACAATTAAAATTCTTCAAATTTCTAATTTTATATAAAAATTACACAATATTTTACGATTTTTTGGTAGTTGCTACACGATTAAAATATTTAAAACAATATCATTTTCTTAGTTTTTCATGTAATTATTAGCATGCTACTATTAGTAGTATGTTATTTTTACAAAAGTATATTTTAACCAATCGTTCTTTTTTATATAGATATAAATAAATAGGTAACAAACTAAATTATTTATTTATATGCCTTTACTAAATCACAAAGCCCTTTCATATAGTGTATGAATAATAAAACAATACTTTTAAAATTTTAAATACGAATTCATCATTCTAACTAGTAAATTTATACTAGGTACCGGAATGATATATTTAATATTTTTGTTAAAATTCACTTTATTATTTCGAATATTTAGCCAACGTTTTGTTTCAGCATGTGTTATTCCGGAATAATTAAATATAATTATTATTCTGTTCCAAAAGCTGTTGATCAATACAAGTTATTTATGAATGACAACTTATGAATAATAACTGTTTTGTCATGTCTGAAAGCGAATTTTTGCAATTCAGCATCTCCCATTGAAGTCATAATTATTTATTCCTACAACTAAGATGAAATCGGTTCAATATATTATATATTTTTATTATTTATTTTCATTTACTTGCGCTGTATGATAATATATTAATATTAAAAAATTTACAATATTAAAATTTGAAAGAATTTAATTTTTTACACTTATGAAAAATAACACTTTTTATTTATTCAACGAACAATATAAACACCCTTTTGAAATAATATATTAGTAAATATCTAGTAATATTCACTAATTTATTATTACACTAAATAGTATACACTATATTAATTATGAAGTCAAGAGTCAAAAGTCATTTTGAAATACCGAAATTGATATTCTGACCTATTTATTTTCCAGGGTGAATTAAAGTACAATCTTATTCTATTTCTAGAAAGATTTAAAGAATAACTAACAATAATTAATGGAAACAAAAACACATTGATATCAGCCAGACATGATAAACAGTCTGCCAAATACAAGTTGTTTTTGTTTTCAGTAAGATAAGCCAATCGAGAATTAGAAAGTGTCAACCAATCACAGCGAAGTATTCAGCTTTGATATTTATCTGAATATATATGAAAACTCACGTCTATATGAAATTCATAATTGCTTTTGAAATATCCTGTGTGTACTCTCTGTCGTTTCAGTAAATTTCTGTAATCGATAAATTTTAAAACTATTTTCTTGCTGGTGATCAATAAATGCTTTATCGGAAATATAATCATCAAACAAATTCTCAAATATCTATAGTTTGTGACCATTCTTCTACAAATTCTTTTGGAATGTCTGTTGATCTGGTAAGTTTATATTGTTTATATTTTTTACACTATTACAAAAGAAACCCTAATCTAAATGTAAACATTAATTATTTTATAAAGTCACATTAATCTAACAGTGTTAGTACACCAAGATACGAAATTATTTTAGGTTATAAACTTATTTAATAAAATTTTTATGTTTACAAGTATTATTAATGTCATGTTTATGCGCAATTATTCAATTAGAAAAATTTTTATCATTCTACATAATAAGAATAATAATTAAAACTAGTGTCTGTCAATTGATCATCTTTTAATTGTATTATAGGCGAAAGTAAACCAGTATAGTGAGCGACTCCATCAAGGGATTTCTGAAACTAGCGAACTTATTGAGTTCCGGCACAGTTTTCCCGACAAATTCCGTGAACTATGCAAGGTTCATCTTTCATTTCTTATTGAAATTCCTTGTGACTTTTTGGATTCCGAGTCTGAAGAAGTCGTTCACAGCAAATCTTCCATTGCAAGATTTTTCTCTACCAAAACTCCTGGTAAGCCTCATTATAATTATCACACAAAATATTCATACATTTATATGTGTTGAGTTTTATTTTAAAATGATTTTATTTGAGAATAATTATTGAAGTATTTCTGGTACAGTAAGTTCGAATACTTCATCTAAATAATATTTCTGCAACAATGTAGTTCTCTTAAGATAACGTCATTTTCTTTTGTGATGTTAAATAGTTGAGCGGTTTTATTGCGCAACTGAAGTGTTATATAGGGAACTTCTTCTATTGTCCTGTCTTGTTCTTAACAGTTAAATAACCATGATCGTGCGTTTTTCAAATTAAGTGTTTGGGATTTAGTCTTATATAGAAATAACAACAAAAGATAGATTTGTGAGGCATTTTGTGCGAACGTGGTTTTATAAAGTTGAAAATATTATACAACTGTTTATATAATTTAGAATACTAAAGGTTTGTGTTTATAGTGATTGTTGCATCGATAAACCTTTAATTTTAGATATGAATTAAAATTATTTAACAGTCAGATAATGTATATTCTATTCAATACATTTATTTATAAATAAACAAGTTTCCTATATATATATAAAATATGAAATTTATGCAATGTAGATTTTATTTCAATATAACTCGTTGAATTAGTCTGAATTAAAATGATTACATCTATGCGTGAGGAATCTGCTGTGTTATAAGTGAATTCATTGTTTTGAAGAGAGCAGCGGGGATGCACTTCAAATCATTGCACTTGTTCGTTAAGGTTTATCATATTTAGTAGAAAATCTTATTGTCAGTCACTCGTTTAACACCTTCTACCTCTTTGCATAATATTTCTTGGAATCCAATATTAATCCAACAACAAATCATTAAAAAGACACAGAATGACCGTTTTAAAACTGGGGTGTCCGGGTCTTTGAGGATGAAACAACCATATATCAAATATTGTCTGTGCTACGTAGCTTGGATACTCGAGTAGGTGCTAATATCGGAAAGAGTTTGATTTAGTTATCTCGTTTACACCTCTGCTGGTCGCAGCCCTTCTGTTCTTTTCTCTCTCATCTCACCCGGGACTGTTGACGATTTGGAAACTTGCCAAAAATCTACGACTCCCAAAACAAAGACAGTTTTATAAAATGAAGTACTCTATGACCGCCTTCCGCATCTTTCACAAGCTCTGCAGTTTTTAGTTGTCTCCTACCGTCCGTCTATCTTTCTATCTGTCACTATGGCTTCTTTTCTGTGTTGTCTAAGCACTACAAAAAGATTCAACTTGCCTGCGAGGTTATATGACCTTCGTCAACACTTTGTTTGTATTTTTTATAATATTATTTGGCCCAGCACAACTTGAACGATTTAGACTAAGTGGCGATAGAAAAAAAATGCCTTATCAACAATATTTCCATAGATTCTGTAGTCACTAATTATTTGATTCTGTTTTAAATGTTTCCTTTTTTAATTATTATGATGTCGTAAACATAATAATTTAAAGATACCCACACACCTTTTAATAAAAGGAACGTTCTTATAAAGTGCACATAGGATTGGTTGGGAAAGGTGTACAAGTTTATTTGTACAAGTTTACTCACCCACAATAAAGCAAACACAAAAATAAAGATTAATTATTGTGTTCCAAATTGCATGAAAATTGAATAATCTTCTTCTTTGATCCGTATTTAAATCTAATGAATTTATCTAGTTGACAAATTGGATTTTGATGTAATGTGAAATTGAAACCACGTGCTTGACCGCGAAAGTGATTAGTGACATTTTAATTATCATTCCCTGATTTAAACTATTTCATTTGGTTTCTATTATTATATTTCCTTTTTTTCTAGTTACACAGAAGAATGAACCGATTTCAGAAAAAGTGGTTGACAATGTGACGCAACTTCTCAATTTTCTACATGAAGACTCCAGTAAGTTTCTTTTCCTTTAAATTAACTTTCAAGATAAAAAAAGTTTTCAATTTATAATCAAGTATTTAAGAATGTCAATTCTATATATATAATGCGTTCCTTGCATGTATAGCAGCTATTGGAAAACATCTGCCACAGCTGCAATATTCGCTTTCATTGCTCTAACGTTTTATCATATTTTTTTTATCGTAAGCTTATGCAATGCTTCGGTTTGTATAGAAAATAACACACTTGATGTGGTAGCTTTTGTCTTTATATTTTCTGAATCGATGGTATAGTGAAACGAAGGTGATTATTCACAAAGACGATGTGTTGTTATTTTTTTTATACATAAGTCTTTCTTCATAACTTCCTGAAGTTTGTCGTCGTTATTATTAAATATTAGTAAAAAAATAAGGACATAATTATAAATTTGTTCCTATGTGAAATTTATTTCTTTGTCGAATTTTATACAATTTAATGGAAATTTTGAAATATTTAACTAATTTAGAGGCCATGGGTCGTTTAACGTGTTTCATCATTTAATATACAATATTTTACATTGCGCAATTTGCAGCTTCATTGAAAGGTACCTGTATTAAAGATTTGATATGTCAAACCAGACATATTAAAATTTTGATTGGCAATACAGACATCTTTATGTTACCTGTTGTATCTATCCAGACAGCTGCTTTCATTAAAATTACATTACAGTCCTATAATATTATATTTACAAACGCTATAAGATGCTAACCTGCATTTCTGATTCTTGCGCAATTTATCCCAACAACATTCTATCTCTCTCTCTCTCTCTCTCTATATATGTATACAAGAAGCATATGGTGCTATTGTATATCTGGTATTTATCACCGCACTACCTTGGTCATAATATCTAACTGAATAGCGAGATATTAGAGACCAATTATTGACAATTAGGATAAATTAGGACACCGTCTGTTCAGACGAGACTCCGGTATGTCTATTGTGAGGCGTATGATCCGGATCTACTGTATAATCTAGTTGCCAAGCTGTATCGCCTCTCTAAGTTCGGGTTGAGACGAGATTGTAAGAGATGGGAGGGTTATTTTCGTTATTTAACCAAAAGAGTTAACCAAAATTTAATACGTTTAATCCGATCTCTTTAGAAGTCTAATTAAGTATAATAAAAGGAAACCTTTGTTATTCCAGACATCTCGGTGGAAGGTCTCTTCCGCAAGTCCGGTAATCTCACTCGTCAACGTGATTTACGGACGCGCGTTCTCTCGGCTCAACCGCTGCCACCCTTCGAAGCGGGCTACTACAACGTCCACGACGTCGCCGGAGCTGTCAAAAGCGTCCTCGCCGATCTCTCTGAACCACTGCTGACCTCCCGGTTCCTGGACCTGTTCGCACAGATCGCCAACCTCAGCTCGACCAACTGCGACGATAACGGAGTGGAGGTGCCACGTTCGGAGGTGGACATTCTGATCGTTCGCGGTAAACAGCTGAAGGCACTCCGGATACTCATTCTCCTCCTGCCCGAGTCTAATCGTCTTCTGCTGGACCGAATTATGGGTCTGCTGGGATCTGCAAGTCGGTGTGACGACAATCGGATGTCCGCACAGTCCCTTGGAACTCTGTTTGGACCCCTGCTGCTGACTCCCAAGAAGGTGAGAAGGTGCTTTCTACGATAAATGAGCTGTCATAAGAGGGCCATGTGTTGTGTAGACGGCTCGGGAAATGCGGCGTGTTTTTTAAAGTCGCAAAGTGTGAAAGGTTGCACATTTGCAGGATGGACAGAATGATTTAAGTCACATTGTGTTGGTGTTGATCGCACACAGCTGATAAGAAAACACACGCCTGTATGCATTTAATTCTGAATTTATAATTGTCAACTCAACACGCTCTAATATTTATCGATTCAGATTATTTTAAAAACGTAAAAAAAATGGATTTCTCAAATAAGATTATTTATTGGCTGTGTCAATCACAGAATTAAAGTCTATTTATAGATTTATAAACAACATTCTAATTCTGTGGTGTCTATGCCCTCATATTGTATACAAATTTGAATTAGACTATAAAGGTGGAGTGTTTTCCGCCAACTTGGAATTCCCGAAACTATCAACGTCATTTGACATTTTCAGCGAATAGAAATGCAGATGACACGTTTTTGAAAATATGAATTTTAACACACGTCAGTTAACAATAATAATTGAAATAATCAATATTATACTCAATGCTAAATCAATAATAACCCAAATTGTTTCCTCTTCATCTCCACCAAAGATGTCCTCCAAAGAACTGCGGTCACTCTACCCAGTGGTGAATGAGCTCGCCACCTTCATGATAGATTGGGGCTCCGGCCTCTTCCTTGTCCCCCGAACCCTGGCCGAGGACGTGGCCAGCAACTACCGTCGTCTTCAGGCGAACCGGCGCATCCAGCAGACACCCACCTCCTGGCGTGGCCAATCCGGTGACCATCCGGGCACCTCTGCGGCCAAGATCGCCAGCTGTTCACAGCTCATAATGGACGACGAGGACGCCTTGGTGACTGGTATCGCCTTCACCGAACGGAACAGGTCCCTCTCGTTGTCACAGCTGCCGTACACCACCCCGTCACCAGCCGCGCCCTCTACCGCGAGCACCGACACCCAGTTCGCTGTGGCCGAGTTGTACGCCAGAATCCAGAAGCTCCCAGACTCTTCGCAGAAACGTCGCTTGGTTGCCAAGTTCAACCAGTTAAATGGAGGTCTGACGCCCTTGGATTCCGCGGAGTTTGTCCGGTCTACCAGCCACGCCAGAGGACTGAGGTCATCTCTTAGGGTGAGTTGTCGCTTGTTTGTTCTTGTTGTAGTTTAAGATCCCAGAGGGTTGATCAAATATTGCAGAAATTGTACATTATTTTTTATGATCATTTTATGTTTTTCCATATTAAATAAAGAATGGAGAAATGTTTATGGTTTTCACCAATTTTCATGAAAATGCACATTTTAAACAAATTAAAAGATGTTATTCACACTTTTGAATAAGTTGATGCAGATCATTTTGTTCATCTAATCGTTTTCTACATATTAAAAGCAAAATTGGATGGATAGGTCAAACTAATTATTTTCTAGAAACATTTGAATATTTGTTCTCATGCTAAAATATGCCTAAAATAGGCTTTAGTGCTAATAGTAAAAGGTTTCTGGGAAATGAATAGCATGACTTTTTAATGAAATTTTCATGAAAATTGGGTGAAAACAAAAAAAACAATTTTCCTAATTTTTAATATGGAAAAACACTAAAATGATCATAAAATATAATGTACAATTTGTGCAACTTAAGACTGTCGTATTTGATCAACCATGGATCATGTTACTTGATAAAAGTATCAAAACTATAGCTGTGTGCATTATGATCGCAGGAATTACTGGATGAGCTGCCTTGCTCTCCTAAAAGTAAACCATTATAAGGTTAGATCTGCAGTTGAGTTGTTCCTTGTTGTTGTTGAACCCTTTTGGTGCCTTGTGACATGATATGCAGCGACCTGTTCTTCCTTCTTCCTTCCAGAAACGCCTGAAGATCCCACCCACGACGCCCATCTCCGCAAAACTCGCCTATTCTGACCGAGTGAGTACCAATCCACCTCCTCCTTTGCCTGTTCTCTGTGTATTTAATTGATAAAATAAATAAAAAACTGATATAACAAATAAAAACCGCAGACTCAAAGTTTATAAGTTTTTTAAATAAAACAACTGGAGGCCTTTCGTCTTTTAAAGACTTTTTCAACAGTAAATTGAAAAGTGAAAATATAAAAATGTTCAACAATTAATAAAATATTTAAATTTGAAAAAATCGTCCAATTATAAAAATACAACAAAATTAAAAAATTTTAATATCAAGAAATAACACATGTCATACGAAATATAATAATGTGAAAAAATCAATTAATATTATGGAAAAAGCTATGTTTACAAATAAGACTATACAATCAATCAAAAATTGCTATGCCTCCTTCTTTGCCTGTTCTCCGCATTCAACCACCTCCTTCCTTCCTCCACAGTCGCTGGCGTGTCTACGAACTCCTCTGACCAGCATCCAGGACAGCCCCGAAGCCCCAGGCCCCTTCCCCCACCAGTCCATGGCCGACACCTACACCGAGTGCAAACGGCGGCACCTGTGCTACCCCCTGGGCGCTGGTGGCTCCCCCTTCAAGCGGAAGCACACCCTCGTCACCCCCTCCTCCATCATCGACCCCAAGAGCACCCCCCCATCCTCCACAGGCAAGAGCAGAACCGCTCGCCTGCTCAGAATGAGGTGCATCTCCTCGCCGAAGTCGCTCCAGTTTTCTGATCACGCTGAACGTTCGCTGAGTCCTCAGAAGGTTCGTTGTACCCTTTTAACACCCCTTGCGTGTCCAGTGTCCCTCATTGTGTTCCCAATTGTCTCTTCTAGACGTGCTCCCCTCTGCCCAACCTGTCCGGGCTCTTCAACTCGCCCCGAACCCCGCAGACATCTCTCCTGGTGTGACTAACTGACCACCGCGTCTACACCTAACAGGACTGTTCTTTCTCCGTTTTATTATTGTATTCCAATCTTGTTTTGTATTTACTGCATATTATTTATTCGCCAGAGCCGCCTCTTATTCTAAACTGTAAACCACCTTATTCTTACCAGGAGTGTTTATTGAGCCTGGTATGAAGGATTGGCTGCTGGACGGGAACTTGAGCTGTATATTAAATTGTAATTATTACTTTTAGCAATTTATGGTCGATCTGTTTAATATTTTTTATCCTAATATATTCTGTAAAGTAGTTTTTGTTATTTTGTTTTGCTCGTTGAGTTGGACATGCCCCAATCATTGTACATATTAGACTACCTATATTGTTCCATTTTAATTGTGTAATAAACTGTGATTTCAGCCTCATATTATATTATATGATAAAATATACATATATATGATTTTTAATAATCTTGTTTTATTCTTACAACGAGCTGATTATTCGATTAATGTACTATAATAGTAATCGGTTTTCAATCTGAACTTTTAATTCATTTTGCGTATTTCCGGAATCCTATATTTCTGTCTTGTTCTTAAGGGTGTGGTTTGTTGTAACGTTACGTCAGGGATTAAGTTTTATGTAAATGGTCTGTGGAGTTAACTGTATGATTCACTAGCCCTTCTATATTATGATGGTGTTAAGTTGTAGAAATATGATAACAGAAATCCAATACTATATTATATGCGTTAAAAAGATAGAATTTATTTTTCTTCATTCTACACAGCTATAAATAACAGACAAACGATAATAATCAATACAAAATGCATGTATAGCAATATCACTGTATTTTATTGTAATTGTAAAAACTATTTAAAACGATCGATGGTTGAGAGTATAGTGACTATTTAATCATGATTGTAATAATGAAGTAATATTATTTTTATTATTGATGTACAACACTTTCTTTTTCTATTTAAAATTATTAATTTTTTAATAAGTATTTTGTAAACTGCTTTCATATCTCGCATATATTAGATAACTAGCTACCTAGGTAAAGTAATGTTTATATCAATAGTAATAAATTTCGTAATCATATATACCTACTTTTTTTCCGAACGATGAAATTAGACTTCTTTTAAAATTATATTATATCCATATATATGGTATGTAATATAAAGTATAATTCAATAAAAGGGAACGTCACAATCTTCAGAAAGACAACAATAAAATTAAGATGTTATGTATAAAACCAATGCATTCTATAAATATATATTTTTAATCCAGTCATTGGGATTTCCTTTTAAGCAGAAAAATCAACAGCATTTCTATAGACATGCCGCTTCTATCTTCTTTAAATATATTTCTATGATAATTTTGATAAATTTACCCTATGTGTATTCCTAAAATCAATATTATATTTAATTTGGACCCTATATTTGGGGAAAGGTGATAAAAATAGCCGACGACGTCATTATGTTCTTTTGTATACACACACATGAAGAACATGCAAGTTATGTATAAAAAGCACACATTTATGAGTTTCTTTTAGTGGGCTAGGTATAAATTATGTGTATACATTATAATATATATAAACAGAGTAAAAATAAGCTTCGTATAAAAATTGCTGAACAAATAAATTTTTACAAAAATTAAAAGGTATTTCTTGAATTTCTATATTATAAAGTTTTATATTTGAGTTGAAAAGATTATATTTAGGTACACATTTTATATTTTAATATGATAACTAGCCTAGATCAAATATTTTCAAAAGTTCTCATAAAAATATAAAACATTCAAAATATTTAAAGTGTGAAATTTAGCTGAATTGGTTCAATACATTGCGAAATATAAATTATCTGGCGCCGCATGTTATATAAAGTTGTTTGATCCTATGATTCTGTTAGACAGTTGTGTTAAGTGTATTTGGGGTGTTTACATGAAGTATATCGTATTAGTAATATTGCAAACATATTGGCGCATCGCTTTGCAAACATATTATGCAACTGACAGAAATTATATGGGAAATAAATAATATAAGGCGAGAACTTAAGTTATGGAAAACGTACAAAATAAAATTCTTATTTTAATTTCACTAATTTATATGTATTACTATATAATATAAAAGATAATTGCGAGTTTGAAAAGCTAAATAATTAATATTTGTTAAAATTTATAATCTTGAAATGTATAATGAAGAATGAAAATATGTACATATTTTGAAATACACTCATTTTGAAGTTTAAATAAATTTTACCAAAAAATATATGCACTTTAAGAGGATCAGTTTTCAATTCAATTAATTTGTTTCTTGTACCAAAGAAATGCAATAAAATTATTAAAATCTTCCTTAAAATACTCACAGTGTTTTGAATATCTTAACGACCCAAATATAACGGCTCCCTATATAAACTATAAATGGATATTTATAAAGGCATAATCATTTTTTTATTGCTATTTAATATTTTCTAGCACCCCGAATATATCATGCACAGTATAGTTTCGTTTCCCGTATTTCATTGAAGTGTTATTATCGGGGGGGATGTCGTTATGGTTATTATAGAAGATGACCTCACTCATTATATATCTAGGTCCTCGACATAAAACCTCTATATTATGATTCTCACATAATATAATATATAAAGGATGGTCTCTGGTTTCCGAAATCATTTACATATAATCAATTTATGTGTGGGATTCTGGGGTGTCTAGTTATTATAGCTATATATGAGTTTATTTGAAAGCATATGTTTGCATAATTGGTCAGATCAAATGACACTCTCTACTTAGTTAATTTACATTTGAAGTTAAAAGTTAGAAGTTTTCGTCTCAATATCAGAATGAAGTTATACGCAGTCACCCCATCTTCGGTGTATCGTAATTAGGAAAAGATAATGTTTATAATCGAAAATGTATGCAACCATCTGTCTGTTTTAAAATACTTTCTCATATAATTTGATGCATTTTTATAATAGAGAAAAGTATACAGAATTCTCTCAAACTAAAACTCTCGATAACAAAATTTAAAAAAAACTTTTTCAAATACGCATTCACGCTTATTATAAGAAAGTATTATATAATTATCATTAATTTTTTCGAAAATATATTATTTTAATTTAAATCTATATGATAAAGAATAAAACATAATTTGAGCATATACAATTATTTATACTTGAGCGAATTATTTCAACTAAAAGAAATAAAGAAAGCCCTCTTGATTAAAAAGTAAAAAGAAAAAAATTAAATTTTCCAACTTTGAACAAAGTGTTTCTAATTGCGTTCATTATGATCCAAATTAAATTCAACATGTGTATAGAAAGAGTTAACTCCTCTTCTTGCTCATTACAAAGAATAAAAAAATCTACAATTAAGATTACGCAAGAGTCAAGAAAGTTGTTTTTGCATAAAACTTAAATAATCTCCCAAATCACGAGAAACTCATTTCCTGTGTTCCCCAAATATATATATTTGGAAGAGTGCAGGGGGTGTTCTAACTACATAGCCAGTTTTTTTATAATGAAGTCTCTTTTGTCGGCCTATTGTTGAACAGAAGTTTGAGCAACACCTTTCCAAATGACTGAAGATTCCCCAAATCTTTTACAAATTGGTCCGAAGCCTCTGAAGAATAGTCCCCGTGAGACGTCCTAATGAAGTGGGTACCGCTTCACGTATTCATTTGTATATATTCAATAAGATCCACCTCCATTCAAAGTTCTTTTAACATTTATTTATATTGAAAACGGGCCCGGGCGACACCCTGTATATATATGCATCGTTCTGATTAACCAGTTTTTTTTCATTTTGATGAGTTTATTAAATATATATTTATAAATAATATATTTCAAATAAAGGTTTGGTCAAAGATAAAATTATGTTTGTAACATAGATATATTATATTTGTTTAAGTTTAACTAGATTGGTAATCTAGCTGATTGTTGTCACTTAGTATCGGTTTCTGTCGATCCTGGC
>JAUZNC010029625.1:0-21154 GCA_034780395.1 Vannuccia rotundouncinata | reverse complement strand
TTCTATTGTTGTCTCTCTGTATTTATTACTGCTTTATGAATATACTGTTACTTTACAAGACTGCAATTGAAAATGCAAGAAGTGTCCGGTGTACAGTTTAGGCGTGTCCGGTTTATAGGTGTAATTTAACATAGAAAAGATAGGAAGGAAATATTGATTCTTCAAATGGCGTCCTGTTTGAACAATCATCCGGATTAGATGCGTCCAGTTTAGGCAGAGTAGACTATATAATTCAGAGTACATCTGTTCTTCATATATTTTGTATTGTTATTGAAGTTTAAGTATCTATAAAATATACATAAAATATGTTCACTTTCCTTTGGGCATTTTTTATTCCTTGGGCCCTCTATAATTTTTATTTCTTGGGCCTTCCACTATAATAATTGAATACCATTCTCACCCCTGCTGTTAAAAACATTTAATTTTGTAGATCAATATTTGAGGATTTCATATGCCCTTAAAATAAAAGTGTTCTTCTAGGTCTTTAAACCTCAAATATCTCAATCTGGTGGTTATTTTTTAATACAACAAATAATGTACAATGTAAATGAACCAAAATGATTATCATAACATTTATGACAATTGTCTTCTATTATGAACACAAAGCCTGATAAATATGATTGGCAAAGACAAAATCGGGATTTCCATATTGAACCACAAGAGAAGTTGTGGGGAATGAATTCAAGAGGACCTCTCATTCCATAGGACAAGAGTCCTTGTTTTTTCATAAAACAGAAGGAAGAAATCAAATGTGGTACTTTTAATATGATGACATTGGTTCAATGCCAAATGTTTTCTTCTGAAATCATTGTTAAAGCCTTGACAAACTAAGTTTAGAGTGTTGTCATTGAACTGTAGAGTGTAAGACTCAATGAGTATTGACAGTCTGTTTGAAGCTGTGAAAACAGTTCACAAATTTATATAAGACTCTGAATGCAGCATATTGACTTTGTCAAGTTTACTGAGTAGATTGCAACAAAAATTATCTGTAAAAGATCTATGTGTGGCCTCTCCATGTGGTATATAATGATTAATCTTTTTGTCAGCTCTTTTGTTTCATCACTCACATTAGATTGAGTTCACAGTACTAATACTTCTATTTTCATTAAGTAATTTGTTTCACATTTTTTGAAAATGTTGGGCCTATTTGAATTTTAGTTGTAGAAATAAAGCCCTCAATGATATATTTTAAAATTTACTTTTTTACTTTGTAATTCTGAAACCTAATTTTTATTTAATGAATTTTGGTTATATTTTACTATGTGTTATATATATATCCAGCATTATGTACACCCAGCATTATATAATGTTGTGCCTGAGTGTTATTTCCCATATTTTGAGACTTATGCATTATTATTCACATCTTGGTGTTATCTAATTTCTGTAGGTGTGAAAATTTTATATATGTAAATATTCATGTTCAGTCAGTGGGTATGTGGAATATTTGACAATAATAGAATCTCTACTGAGTCTCCGAGACTTCTATTCAAAACTAGATACAAATTTGTCATTTAAAAACAAGATTTGGATGCGCCATCTTTTTACCAATTCTAGAAAATGATTTGTTTGGAATAAGAATGCTATGAAACGCACATTGTACAAATCGGCAGAGTATGCTGCAAAGCTGAAGCATAGTTCAGTATCAACATCTTCACTTTCATCACTTGCAAAAATTCCTAAAAAAAAATAACACTGTATCATTTTTGTAACATTGACATTTTGACACTTACTCTATGATTGTAAAATAGCAGTTTTTTAATCAGAAATTACCTACTTTCTCTAGCGTTATTTTGGGTTCTCAGTGTTATTAATTTATGACTAGGGCATACCACCATTGATATATATTCATACATTATTTTTGTATAAATTCTTTTAGAATTAAATATTAAATTATTATGAAATGAATTAAAAACAAATTTTCATATTAATGTAAATATTGTTGTTATTATTTTTTTACATATGATATATTCTATAGGAGTGATATCAACTTAATGCATTTTCAACTATTCTTTCTATTGCTTTTTCGAAATGTCTATTTGTGCACTAATTGTAGATTTTTATATTGCTTTACAGTAAAATTTTAAAATGGCTGATGATGCAGAACCTGAACTTTTGGACTATGATGATGATGACACAGTTCAAGTAGCTGTAAGCAATGGAGATGCAACAGCAAAAAAAGGAGTTAAAGGAACTTATGTATCAATTCACAGTTCTGGATTTCGAGATTTTCTTCTGAAACCAGAGTTGTTAAGGGCTATTGTTGATTGTGGTTTTGAACATCCATCTGAAGTACAACACGAATGCATTCCTCAGGTATATATAATATTTATTTTTGTAAAATTATTATTTCAAAGTTTTGTTCTTCATACATATTATGCAGCTATCTACACTGACTCGCTATACATAATTTAATGCATTAACAATATATTTATGCCACAAGATACATTCTTTACCAAATTCTAAAAACAATTATTTTTTTAATATTCTCAGGCAATTCTTTGTATGGATGTATTGTGTCAAGCTAAATCTGGAATGGGAAAGACCGCTGTATTTGTTTTGGCCACACTGCAACAATTGGATGCTACGGAAGAAGGAACAACCCGTGTTGTTGTTTTGTGCCATACTCGAGAGTTAGCTTTTCAAATCAGTAAGGAGTATGAGCGATTCTCAAAATACATGTCTGGAGTAAAAGTTGGAGTTTTCTTTGGTGGAATGCCAATCCGAAAAGACATCGAAACTCTCAGCAAAACGACTCCTCAAATTGTTGTTGGAACCCCAGGAAGAATGTTAGACCTGATTCGACAGAAAGCACTTACTTTGAAAAATGTCAAACATTTCATTTTGGATGAATGTGACAAGATGTTGGACACAGTTGGTGAGTTATTTTAATATATTAAGTATATCTTTTCTTACCATGATTACATGTTTCTTGGTATTTAAAACATGTTGCAACGTGAATGTAATGTAAATTGCATTCCATATTGTTCACTGTTTATAAAAGTTATTAAAAATGTTACTTTTTAGATATGCGTCGTGATGTGCAAGAAATCTTTCGAATGACTCCTCATCAAAAACAAGTTATGATGTTCAGCGCAACAATGAGTAAAGAAGTCCGTCCTATCTGCAAGAAGTTCATGCAAGACGTAGGTCAATCATTGTGGACTGCTGAGAATTTTTGGCGCATCGTTCAATATCGATATACATGAATACATTTTACATATTACAATTCATTACATATAACAATATTCCTGTCAAATCAAAATCATTTTCAAACAATAACCAAGACACCTTCGATTTATCCACTCAGATTTACTTGGAACAAATTAATATGACCACAATACGGCTCCATTGCTTATTTTCGACCGACACATTTAGATTCACCTCATACATTCAGAAACTGTTCTAAAGAAACAATCTTCGACCATAACACACATTCCTACCAAAACAAAGAATTTTGGACATTAAGATGCAATGAAGATGGCGATTTCTTGAAGAATCATTGGTTCCTTGTCTGCAATCGGGTCTTTGATTGAGAGGCTTGGTGCTACTGGGCTTTGGTTTCAAGCGCGGTCACTTGGGCTGGTCGTCACGGCAACTCACAATTCCCTTTTGATTGCCTGGCCACCTTCACTGAGGAGTCGTGGCGTTAAAACACTTGCTAATAATTATTTTTTATAAAATTTCAATTACTTTTAATAATTTTATCTGTATTAAATTTTTTTATTTAAATAGTTATCTTTCTGTAGTGTTTGTGTAATAAATATGTTTGTTTGCCATTACTATAGCTTTTATATTTCAGCCATTGGAGATTTTTATTGATGATGACTCTAAGTTGACTCTGCATGGCCTCAAACAGCATTACATCAAAGTAAAAGAAAATGAGAAGAATCGCAAATTATTTGAACTGCTTGATGAATTTCATTTTAACCAGGTATTTTCGATCGTTCTAGTTTATATAGACAACTACAAAAAAATATATTACGTTTTATCATGCAAGTATACCGAATCGCTATAAACAAGTAATAGTGAATGAGATTACATCAATCTGTGAACTTAGATTAGTGTCTTTCTCATATTTATATAGTAATCATAGAATATTTTATATAATTACTAAGCATAGTTCACAGGGCTTACAATGCCATTTTCAAGATTGGGTGCAGTCATATTTCCGCTAATAAAGCCTACCAAATCCGGCACCGAGCTAATTTTTTTACTCGACTAAACTCATTTCCATATAAAGCCTAATGTATATTTCTGTCGGTATTTTATCTTTATTTCGATCTCTGAATATGATTGATTATTCATGTATTGTGCATATTAACGGAAATATGTTTATTTTGCAAACTTATACTAATTTTTTACATATTACAATTCATTACATATAACAATATTCCTGTCAAATCAAAATCATATTCAAACAATATGTGCTTGATTCGCCAGGTAATTATCTTTGTCCGAACCGTTCAACGCTGCATGGCACTATCCCAACTTCTTATGGATCAAAATTTTCCTGCAATCACAATTCATCGTGGCATGACCCAAGAGGAACGACTCGAACGTTATCAAGCCTTTAAAAACTTTGAGAAACGTATCTTGGTTGCAACTAATTTGTTTGGACGTGGTATGGATATTGAGCGAGTGAATATTGTCTTCAATTACGATATCCCAGAAGATTCAGACACATACCTTCACCGAGTGAGTGATTATTTTAAATTATCAAAATGTATAAAGGTTTAATATGGTTACACAGTTGTAATAAGACTAATATAGCTAAGGATTAAATACTAGTGCACGAAGTTCTGTGATGATTTGTCATGCTAATACTGAGATGCTACTTTCACCATTTTGTGAATGCATGGTAATCAATGCGTTTAAAATTTATATTCTGAGAACTTTTTAATAAAAAATTTGTAGTACTTATGATATGTACTTTTTTATGAACTAAATTGTACTCTTGTAATTTTAAGGTCGCTCGTGCTGGTCGATTTGGTACCAAAGGGCTGGCTGTCACCTTCATTTCGGATGAGAACGACGCTAAAATTCTCAATGATGTGCAAAATCGGTTTGAAGTCAACATTACTGACTTGCCTGACGTTCTTGAGATCTCATCTTACATCGAAGAGCGTTAATGTACAAGACTCTGTTCACTTTTGCTCGCTATGTGTTGTAAAAACAGCGAATGTATGATCAGTAGATGGTACGCATTTCTCTAGCGCCGTCAATTGTTTCATTTATTTATATTTGGGTGTTGTGTACAGAATTTTTGTAACTCTTATTTTTCTCTTACTCAGTTTAGTTCACTTTTAATCTCCTATTTGTTGTGTAATGATTTTAAATAATAAATTGTGAAAATATTGTATTTAAATCTCTTATAAATCCTTTTATATATACATTACAAAATGTTCAGTACATAGATATGATTCTAGTTCGATTATACATTTATTTTAAATCTAAAGACATCGCATATTTGTTGGTAGAGTGTTCAGTCAATCTCAAATCGTATAAGGAGAGTATTAATTTTAAAAACATTACATACTTTGAAGTTTTAACAAAAATTCATTTATAATATTCTTCTTGTATTGTAAGTTATGCCCATGAATGAAAGGGGTTCGTTTATTCGGTTATAAATTATACAACAATAGTGTTACTGCGCGATTGCTTTGAAAAATAAGCTTTTGTATGACTTAATTTTTTCTATTACGCTTGCCATTGGCATATTTAGAGGGTGGTTTCTGTATTTTTTAAAAAAAAGTAACTGCTGCGAACTCACCTGATTATTCGCAAGCACTTTCTAAGTTTACATAATTAGTGCGAATAGTACAGAAAGAAACTCGTTTTTAGCATTTTTGTTTCAAATATTAGGCGGTCGACTTGCCTTGACGAACATTTTATATTCTCGTCTAAACTAAGGCAAATAGGGATATTTTAATGTTAAATTTATTTTTTAAATTAGCTTAATTTAATATAATTTAATATACGAATTCAAGAAGAAATATACTGACAATAAAAATTTCCAATAAGTTGTTTTTTGATTAGACTTCTTGTACCAAAAATGCTATATTTCATAAATACATACGTTTACTGCTAAGTATTTAATAGAATAAAAGTTGTGGGTAAATAATACACTAGTATTAAATTTAATAAATGCGATCTATTTATAGTATGATCTAATTGAATATTTCTTTTCAGTAAATTATTATTATGAATATAGAAATACTACTAATAGTAATGTATTATGATCTAAATAATACATAACTTTTAGTAAAATCAGAACAACAGTCATTAAAACAATAAAGTGATATAATTTAAAAAGAAGTGTGTTGCAACAATATGAAAGCTAACAATGCAATATTTTGGTTCTATATTAAAAATTGTAAAACAGTATAAAACACAACTTTTAACACAGTTAAGTTAAACGATTATTTCCAAATATGTTGAAACAAAAATGTATTGTGTATGCATATAACATTCATGTATAGGTATCCCTAATCCAAAAAACTTTACTTCAACTATTTAAATAGTAAATGCATAATAAAAGGGTAAGAATTATCCCTTTCAAAAATCGTAGAAGATAGGAAATTGTGCAACGCAAAAAGTGACTTGAAATATTTAATATTCCATGCCCTACAGAAATATATATTTCTTATATTTTAATAAAAAGAATAATTAATTTAGACAAATTTTATTTTGACTAAAATATTACATACTAAAAAAGGATTTGATGTACATTTAATTAAATAAATTTATTCTTATTAACAATAAAATTAACGCACAGACAGATATTGACTAGAAAGAATCCACAAAAGGAATTGAAAATAAATATGGCGATGTGTTAATAGATCGTGTATGAAGAGATGGGATACTATACGATAATGTGCCTAAAATATTATGATAATAATAAATATGGTAACATTATGATGCCTGGTACGCTGTAGCTGCGCATTCTTTAATTCTTTTATGGAAAATAAACAAATTATATAAGGCACACAGATGCTATTTAAGATATTTTAAAACTTATTATTTTAATAAACAGTATTTTATATCACAAAAATTCAAATTGGATTTAAAAATCGATTTTTGCTCAAACAACTATGAAATGCTTGATTACATTCTCAAATGGGGAGTTTATGGACATTAAGTAGCGTACAAAGATAGGTACGTATATATGTTGGTGTATGCTGTGCGCTAAAACAATATCACAGTTATGTCGGTGTTTGCTATGAGATACCAAACAACACGCAGGCAATATTTAATTATTATAACATATAGAAATGATATTTTTAACAACATAATTTTTATATAAATAATAGATTGCGATTAAAAAAATCAATAATTCTTTTAAATAATTCGGATAGATATATTATGCACAGCCTCAAATAAGAATATTTATCAATATCTTTGAATATAATATGTTGGGGATATATTAGGGAAACATTCGAAGAGGTCAAATCATAAATTTAAATAAACGATTTTTAAATTAAAATGAAGAAATTGTGCAAAATGATGAAATATTGGAAAAATCGCGACGGATAAGGACGAAATTCAACTTTTTCAAAACTGTTCTGGACTTTTCAATTACAAATATTCCAATTGCTCGTTTTCACTGGAGATACATGAAACATGATAGCCCGTAATGACGTCACAACTTTGTCCCCTTAGCACGAACTCGTGGCTCGAACCAGCTCAATGATGCTGTCAATAGCCTGCTCATTGCCCGGTGACTGAGAGAACCTACGCGACTGATGGACAATGTCTACAACGAGACGGACGTTGGCCCGCAATGCCAGCCCCGCGAGTAGGTTGGCCGAGGGAGGGTTGATGGTGGTTGGGACTGCCGCGATGGAATCCGGGGTTGTCGGTAAATCGTGGGTGATAATCAGGGCAGTGGCACCGTAGCCTAACGGAAAGGGATCAGGCGGTCAATTAAAGATTGACTTTGATGATAACAATTATAGCTTAGTTAGTATATTTAGCTCGTCTCACTTTTGCTCTGAACCCCCCGGAGCATATGCTCCACCTCCTCGCTGAGTTGTGAGCCAGTAAACGGACAAAAGATGATCGTGGGCTGAACACAGGTGCGCTCCCCGCTCCAGGGCTGCACCTCCAGCTCAATGCCACTCGTCACCAATCGATGTCGCACCAAGTCGATAACCCGTGACTCAAGGGCGTTGTTCTCAAGGCCGGACCACTTCACATAGCAGAGAACTGATTGGAGGAGAGCACGTCATTTTATGTCACAGGGAAAGGCAACTAAGTGATCCTAAAGTAGAACGTACTGAATCAATATTTTAAAATCAACGTACACCAATTCGCAAGACACATATATTGGTGTGAATTGAAATAAGGAAAGAGTTTTTATCCAGCAATGATTTTCACGTTTCCTTTCGTGTATTAAACCATAAATATTTGATTTTCGTTTGGGATGCGTAAGGTAAGAAAATAAATGCATCCTATAAGCTAGAAAAACATGGCGACAATGAACAAGGTTAAAAAAATTTTATCTTATTTTTCACAATCATAGAATTGTTTATAATAGTAAATACTTTAATTAAGGTTTCTAAAGATATGTCAAAATGCGTTACTCGATCGAGTGATAAACTAAATAAAAAGTGCAAAATGCTTTTTATTAAAATATCGATATTTTTGGTTAACGAAGAATTATGTATATTTTAAAACATGATGTTAAATATGAGACCTCTATAAGAAGTATAAAATAAAACGTGTGCTATTAATTAGAACTCACTAGTCTGAAGTTCTGGATAAGAGACCTTAGGAGTCACATCGTCCTTCGTATCATTATATTTCACTTTCAGTTCTCGAATCTCTTTCTTCATGGCCTCGTTCTCCGTTTTCAGCTTATCAATAATCGTTTTCTGGACCTCGAAGGCTTTCTCGAGACAGTCGAGGTGCTTTTCCAGATCAAGTTCCTAGATCAAACAAAGTAAATATTCAAATATGAAATTAAATAATATAAAAACTAAAGTGTTATCATTTAAGTACTAACGATCGCTAAGGTTTTTGTCAGCATGGATCATGACAATTATGGCTACAAAGAATTGATCATAATATTAAATTTTTTACTATTATTACTTGTAATTTTTTAATTTAGTGCCTGTTTATCGTTTGATTATGTTAAAGGATAGGAAATAATGATATCTTCAAAGGAAACACGTACAATAACAATTCTTGCCGTTATCGTCTTCCTAGCTATATCCGACTAATTTAGTATATAATATATTCGAGTGATTAAAAAAATAATTAATATAGTAACCTATAATTACAAATATAAATATAGAAATAATTATATCTTCGACTTCTCTAGGAACTATGAAATAAACTCCGAGTTATTCGAGTTTATACGATGTTAAATATTCCTTATTTGCAATATGATTATATTATGTATTACTTACAAACCATCGTCTAAACTATAAAGAAAGTGAAGGAATATTTGACAAACACTAGTTTTAATAACAAAGCTATGGCACATAATATTGTACAGATTATTAGATGTAAAAACAGGCAAAAAGTTTAGCAGTTTTAAAGGATTTACATTAAAAACTGACTGGAATTATACGAGTTATAGAGATGACAAATTAAATTGTACGTATATTTAATATTAGCGAGTCTATTTAGGAGAATAATCAATTTTAGCAAAAACCCGAGTTAGGTGAGTCGTAAATTTATTATATCCTTTTTTGTGATCTCATAGGTTGTGTGCAATAAGTATTCATTTTATATACTCCAATTGAAACAGCCATTCCGGAAACTAGGGTTCAAAATTTTTTTTCTCGTATTTTTTTCGATTTATTTGATAAAGTTTAAACATGCATTTTCGACAAATAACTTAACTATATAGTCATATTTAGTCTATTTCCTAACGATATTTCCAATCCTGTTCGCAATTTCCGACTTTTGCTAAATTATAGGGATACAACTTGCTAATAATATGTATTTTTATAATTGTACTATAGATAGAATGAACCATATATATTATATACTATCAACCGATGTTTACAACAATGAAATGACCACATTTACCATATATTTATAGAGTGTAATACATGTCTTGACAATACTTAATAAAAATATGTCTAAAAATGTAAATTCAAAAACGACTAAAAAAGGAAAATGTCAAGAACACTTATATAATTTGCATCAACCTGATATTTATAATTATTTTTATTTATTTATTAGAATATATTAATTGAATTTCAGTATTAGTAAAATAGTTAAATTAAATATTTATAATTATTTTTATTTATTTATTTTTTAGAATATACTAATTAAATTTCAGTATTAATAAAACATTTTAGTTAGATGTTTATGATTATATTTACAAGAAAACATTTAGTGAACCTCAGTGTAATACACATGTTATTGTTTCCTAATTAAACAGTCATTGGTGATTATTTTAATTAATTATAAATTAAAAAAAAAATAAAATAAACTTTTTTATGAATTTTATTAAATTTTAGTAGTCAATTTAGTTAACTTTATTTCATGCAAAAAATTATATGTAGGTACACATAATGAAATTCATATATACCTATAATATATTGTATATAATATACCTAATCAATATTTCATTTACATTTTTGAAACTTAGTTATGTAGTGGTAGTGTAACATAAAATATTATATGGAAAGTGTAAAAATAAAATATTTATTTTTTATGAGTTATGTAATCAGTTCACAAGTGCAGTGATACCAGTTATTATCACTAATTATGATTAAAAAGAATTAATTAAAATATAGGTATGTATTGTTATGAAAATTATAATTTAGCTAACTATTAAGCAACATTTTTTTCTTAATTATTTTCTTGAAATTATTCTTAAATATTTCTTGTAATGCATCTCTAAGTTTTATACTTAATTAGATTTTAAGGTAATACTTAAGTAAATAAAATAAAAAAATACTTAAGAAATACTTAAAAAAAATTCTTAGATGAACATTAACTTAAGAATTTTTATGCAACACTTCGTCATTAAAATTTTCTTAAAAAATACTTAAGTACGAAATTTTACTTAAGTATTTTTATGCAACGGCCCCCTGGTGTTTATACGACGACTTCACTACATCTTGCAATCAGTAAATCTATAATGAGGATTTTGCCTGTGAAGAGTTGTCCCATAATGATTAGGCCAAATAGGGGAATTAAGAAATTGTTGGATAATTTAAGTTTGGTGTAAAAAAATGTCACTATAGTTATAATATGCCTTTGCAACGATAATTGTTTTGATTTCCATTCTATAGGATGTGAATTGAATTTGCAAAATATGTGAATCAATTTAACACTTGAAATTAATACAGAAAGTTAACAGAAACTAGAATACGAGTGAAAGTCAGAGAGGTAGCGCACGTAACTGTCTGCAGATAGTAAAGTATGCTAATAACTGTATTGTATTGTACTTCTATATTATTTATCTACTATATAAGATATGAGTAAACATTTTTTATGCATTGATTAAAAAGTCATCGTTTCCCTACAACTCATCTATGGAAAAGTTCTACTTTTCCCTACTCATTTCACATTAACGGTTGTTTGGTGAAAATTGATTAAAAATTGACGTTTTCCGCAAAAAAATGGCCGGATTACTTTTAATAAAAAATCCTTTTCCTTTTAGAAAAGATAACTTTTAATCAATGCATAGAAAAAAACTACGTACCTTCATTGGAAAAGCACATTTCTATACTTTTCCAATTTCAGGAAAATAGTCATTGTGTGACATAATTAATGCTCGATAATACAGACATCTTCAATCACACCTGAGCTCAACTTGTCGACTCCCCCCCATCTGAACAAGTATACAACTTGTTGTACATTTCGAATAAGACACAGTTAACAATTATGAAGACTACTTTTAACAAAATATAGATAGATTGTTTGCCAACGCCCATAAAATCTATAAACCGAACATTAAAAAAATAATATTTCCCAGTGTGTAACCATGATACAGTATACACAATCTTTGGTAATAATTCTTTTTGACAGTAAGAACATTGAATATATGTCTGTTACTATGGTTACCATAGTTATAAGTTGAAGTGTAGTGAAAAGTTTCATATGAAATATCCCGATAAATATCCGCGGTATAATTAATATACGATGTAGATAGATTTTTGCTTTAGCTTGTAATATCGATTTCTTTGGGTGGTATGTATTCACTTTGAAATATCTACTGGGAAATGAAATCAGGTAATATTATGTATAGGATATCCGATTGCCAATTTATGTGCCCAAATTAAAAGATAACTATATAAGATTAAAATTTGTGTTTTTTGCCCAAATCTTTTAATATTATTAATGACAAATATCTATATATTAAAGTATTAAATTTATTTGTGGATATGGCAAGTTGAGAAATTAGACTTAAATAATACACTTATCTATAATGGTTTTTCTATATTTTTTACAACAAATCTATTGTAATTTATCTATATAGTGATAAATTCATACTATATAATCGAATGTTAAATTAATATAGCAAGTACTCACATCCCCTATAAACAGTTTTTGTGATTTTAACCTCCCAGACGTTTTTACTCACTCGTCAAAACTCTATCAATATATATTTTATAATTTATGTCAAAAGTGGTGACGAATAAAAATTATTTCTTTTTAGGAAGTCATAACAATGAAACAAAATGACTGAATGTTTCATATTTGAACATAATGCAATAATGAGTTATAGGGAATTTGAGTCATTTTATTTTGGTTTGTCTTCATCCTTTAGTTTTGTATCTACTAGTAGGTACAACACATTTAAAAATTACCCATTTTAAGAGTTGGTATATAATATACAATAATGAATAAGCCCTTTGTAGCCAAAAGCTAACTACGCCGTATAATGGTCTAGATTTATCACTCGATAAGATTAGTAAAACTTCTTTTATAACTGCCGAACCCTGACAAATATTATTAAACCAGTTGAACTATAACTAAATATAGAATGCAGATAGAAAAACACTTTTCTACAATTATAAGTCTTTTCTTATAGATAGTAAAACTTCATAATTGCCTAAAATAATACTAAATTGTGTTATTTTTTCCTAAAAATTTCCTTTATTCTTTTTTAGATGCACTGGGATGCTTCAACAACCAACTTATAGATAAAATTGTGATTATTTATAAATGTTCAATAATTAAATATAATGTTGTAAAAGAGAATTAAAAAAAAATATATCCATGTTTTATTATTAGTATTATAGAAATATTTAAGCAATTAATACAGTCCATTTTTTGTTAATTTATGAAATCTATTTCACCCAAAAAGAAATAATTTATCAGATAAAAAGTGATATTAATGTGAATCAGATTCATATTAATCTCAATCTGAAGCGATTCTAATAAACTTTTTTAAAAACTTAAAATAATGACCGATTGTTTGATTAGTTAATGTTTTGGCTGTCCATATAGTTTAGAATTTATATTATTTTAATTTTGTAATTTGATTTTTCAGATGTCGAATCTCAAAACAATTCTTTAGTTGTAGTTAAACGACAAAACTGTTGAAATAATAAAAACGTTGTGTATAATCTGATCAACATTTTGGTACACACTTTTATAAACTAAGCATCTGCAATGTGTTCATTTTTATAACCTTGGTATCAATAATTCACTTATTAAAAGATGATATTAGCGTCTAGAAAACCTGTACAAATGTTTAAAATCATTGGAATAGAACAAAAATATACAGATAAAATACAATAAAATTAGCTACATAATAATATAGGTATTGCACGAGCAAGTGGATAAATAATTAAAATAATATTTAACAAAAAACGACGCATTGACTGTGAAGTCAAACAAAATATGAAGTACATGCTGGTTGCAAATCCATTAGCATTACTGGGAAAATTCTTAACATATTGTGAATACAGTTAACAAATTACTTGATTAATTGTACACATTGTTTAATAGAAAATGCAGTGTGATATTGACACTCGACCTCAAAGCACACATTTTCTGATTTTAAAAATAACAATATTATCAAGCATACTCAAATATTCGAAAAAAACAAAGCGAAGCAAATTACTAAAGTCAGTTGAGTAAAGGAAAGTTACTGAGGGAAATATTTATAACCTGCCCGTTGATAATTGCTAGTTGTGTACAAGTACATAGTTTGTAATTACACAGTTAACATACACGCAATTAGTTTTATATTATCGATTGTTTTGTCAATTATTTTGTCAAGAAGTGACGACAAATTCTGTATAATTGATGAAGATCACTCACAGAATCATCTCCATCCCTTTCACAGTTCAGCTGCTCAGGGATATATCTATAAAGTTGAACATAAACTGCGAATCTTTCTCCAAAAAGTGAATTACGAGCAACGTTCATAACAAAGCTCGTATAGACTTTCTATATATAAAATATTTGGTCCATTAATCAATCATCTTTAAAAACACAAACTCATTTACAATCAGGAAAATTATAAAAGAATTCGTATTATAAGCAGAAGTTCAATAAAACCATATGAGATATAACACTCACTCTTTAGTTTAACGGGAAATAAAGTGTCGGTTTCATTTAAAAACGAGGAGCTCATTTGTATGGAGCCATCTAAATAATACTGGTATTATTCGTACGGATTACATTATAAAATTACTCAAAAATGTATTTAAATGTACATACATCATTATTATTATTATATTTTTCTACGAGTCGTATTTTCAAAACTCACTTAACTTAAGTGTAAGTAAAAGTGAAAGTGAGTAGGATTTTTAGTGATTTTTTCCTAACTTTTGGTACAAATAAGCACATGCATGGTAATCAGAAACATTTTGGACAGGGGTGGAATAAATTTGAAAAGGTTCCGAACCCTTCATGAAAAAAATGTATCCCCTTTATCGATATTTCGATATTATGTAGGCCCAATTCATCTATATATTATTCAAATGTAAAAATAATGGTCATTTCAATGGATTTTTAGCTTTTACAAAAGCATATCTATATAATTTTGTATGTATATATATATTATATATATATATATATATATATATATATAAGACATAAGAAACTAAACAAGTTAATACATTGACATACGAGCCAAAGTCTGTAATTATAACACAGACACATTATAGGATATAGTATACTCAACAGTAAAAATTAAATACATAACAGTAATAATATAAAACCATGTAATGTTTTTTTATGTTTATATACATACAATATTATATAACAATTATAATCTCTATGGTTTAAATATAGATTAAATTCTAAATGAGTTCATACTAAAAACAGGACAAATTAATTAGTAACCATAATATACCTAAATATATGTTGTGATTTTATTTCTAAAGCATATAAGCATATGTAATAAATTACTAAACAGTAAACGACCATTTTATAGTTCATTTCGCCAAAAAATATGTTTGGACCCTCAAACCAAAACTCTATTGAATTATCAATGCAAATCAACAATTGTTGAATATTTAATGTGTAGGTAGGTACTTCATATTTGATTACAGCAAGATTTTGGTAAGATATAGCTAGCTAAAGGTCACAAACACGCTGAAAGCAAACACAGTTAGTAGGTATCTACCAAAAATACCAATACGTAGTAGATACGTAAATATGTACCCATACAACTCAAAAAAAATATTCATTTATGTTATTAAAAAAATAATATAATTCTTCCATATTTGTATTTAACCAGACCACTGAGTGTAAATATACAATAAATGTTTTAAAATTAGGTATTCGTTTTAACGATAGCCATATATAAAAGTTTACACCAAACACATATGAAATCCAAGATTTATAATTATACTTTACATTTAAATAAAAAGATGACATTCTTACCTTTAATTTTCCGTTGAGTTCGTCGATCGAGTAAGTCGACAAATTTTTGTCAAAAGAAAAACTAAATAAAAAATTCCACAAACCGGCCATTTTAAACAGGTTTAAATAATGATGTCGTCAATTATATTAATTTCAGATAACAAACTATTCTAGTTATATGAACAATCTCAGCTGTTGTCTTTGAATGATATAGTATATTAAAGAAGTTAGGACTGTGAACAACCTTTCCCGTCTAACATAAGTCGACGCTATCACAAACCCTTTGGCAAGGAAAATGGTAAACAGAACGCTATGAACCAATCAAACTTGGGTTATAATAACAACTTGTAAATATATTATTGATCCAGATTTGCGCCATAGGAGAGCAATATATTTTTCTAACACATTCATGAATGCACACACACACACATCACATAAGGTAAAGAAACGAAATTATAACGAAAAGGGGAAATTGGAGGGGTTCGATGCTCGATGCTCGGGGGTATTCATTTCTTATAGGAGCTAACAATTCAATCAATCCGTTGCTAAGCTACAATATAATTAAGTTTTTCTTGTCGTTTACTGCACATTTATTCGTGTTCACAAAACTTAATTTACATTAAATAAAGCCGGGTACATCGTCAGTCGAATGAATCTATGTGCCAAATAACAATGTTAAATATAAAAATTATTTTTATACAAATAATATGGATTAAATTAAAATTATAATCACATAATATCTTTAATAATTAATACAATATATATTTTGATCTCAACAGAATCAATATAATATTATTACGTTTTCTTACGGAGGGCCCATCCCCCCCTTTTCAAAATCAAAAAGAGAATTAAGTTAATTTTACAACTTTATCTTTATAATTATGTATATTAGATGTTAGATAATAGTGTTTTTTCATAAGTTGTATTGAACAATTATTTTAAATTATAAACAATATTATACAAATTATTATAGGGTACCATGTTTTTGGGAATATAAATAAAGAAAACAATTAGTAATCCATTATAGAATCGCCTGTGTCACAGTGAAAATTATTGGCCAACCTAAAATAGAATGCCCTGTTTCAGTCAAGAGAGGCCCCTTTACAGAGGGGCCTTTGCAGCGTGCGCTAGAAGGGGTCTCTGCAGAGCAAGAGAGGCCTCTTTACAGCGCTAGAGGGGGCCCCTTAATAGGTCGAGGTCCCTTCAGATTGGAAGAGGGGTCGTTCGAACCCCTGCCCCCTGGCGACACGCATGTATACGTATACGTTTTGTATATGACCTTTTACATTTTAATCCGATTTCAATTTCATAACAATGTTTTATTACATGTCAAATATTTAAAAATGGTATATTCAGAACCATAGATAATCTTTGTTTAAGTTCTATATATAATATACAAAATCTATGTTCAGAACATATATTAAAAGAAATTGTTTGCACTAATTAAGATATATCCATATTTTCACATTACTCTGTGGATATATCTACAATATATCTATAGTACATAAAAAATAGATGTGCATTTATTGAGTATATTGAGCTATTATATCGTTTTTCAAATGTTTATTTAATAGTAATACAATCGCATATTATAGAGTTTAATATATTATTATAGTATATCGGATTTTCGCAAACAACGATTTTTTGACTATAGTTTATAATTGCGATCCGATATATCATGGTGCAATGCATAATACAGTCAAGTTTTAGTATATCGATATATCTTTTTTGTGAATATAATAAAAACTCATTATTTTAAAATTATATCTATAATATTGTACTACATTAAATTTAATATATATTTTATTTAAATAGGATTAAGGAAATATTAAAGTATTAATATTTATTATTAAGTAATTTATAAATTTATCTAAACATTTACTTAATATAGTAGAATAAATTTTATGTTAATTATATCTATATTTAGTAACAATTAATTTATATTGAAAAAATAGGTTCGTATTGTTTGTAGATTGAAGTCATTATTTTTCAACTATTTTGTTTTAACTACTAAAATGTCATGTAAGTATTCAATCAAATGACATGAACCACTTTAAACAATTTTACATTAATTAAAACAGGAACCATCTATAGTTGATGAAATATAATAATTCGTCCACAGCTACCAATGAGACAGGAAATCAATCGTCCAGTTTGCTTTTTAGAAGAGGTCAGTTTTTAGTTTATTTCTGTCGTATTTCATATCTCGCACACTAGTCAGCATTGCCCTAACTCGCAACCCAACGAAGTGCTTCAAAAGTCCCCCAAGATGGTTCCTTATTAATTCAAAGGAATGATTAGTGATATCAATCCGAGTTTGATATTGTTTGAACAAAAATAATATTTGTTAATAATAAATAACACGGCCACTCACTATGACAGCACCGGCATAATCCGGATATTCACCTAGTCCTCAATGATATAACTTAAATAACTACAACAAATTCAATTTCTTCACCCGAATTCTTTTCTAATTAACTATATTATAGGTGTCTATCCCCCCTTCCATGAATTCTATATTTTTCTGTTCAATATATCTATTAACATATATCTTTAAAAATATATTTTTATAGTTTTTTCAACCATTTCTACTATACTGAAGTGCTCATTGCAAAAATACTAATATTTTTATTATTTTAAATACTGTCATCATGTATGAAATATATCATTATAAGTTTAGGCTACTTGTATTTTGTAAGTAATATATAATATTACTGAATCATTTTTTAAATTAAGATCTATAATATTCTTCGATGTCGTTACATTCTTGATATATTGAACTTGTTTGCAGTCTATTTGAAACCGATATGCAATTATTTTTTGTGATCGTAAAATAAATTCACATTTTATCATATTCGTTATATATATATATATACGTTATTAGATTAATTAATTGATTGACATATTATAGTGTAGGGTTCTATATTTACTTAATGAACACCTCTTTTTTTTATTTCTATATATATTTTTTCGAAAAATTCTAGAGTTGGGATAATTGTTTTTATATTTGGATTTAATTAAAATATATTGTCATTATGAGATTCCAAAAATATTAAAACGTATTGTAAAACAATTATAAAATGAAGTTAAATCTTATATAAATATATAATATATGTCACGAATCAATCCTAAAATTGAATACCTAGGTATAAGTAAATCTAACTGAATGACACTAAATAGGCTAAAATTTTGCGCATTAAGTTGCGAGTGAGAGCAGCAGACAAATGTGCCATATGTTCTAAATAAATGAATATGTACCGATTCGCCTTCTCCGTTTAGCCTAATCATTGTTCATCCGATTACATTGTACCGATTCGCCTAATGTGTATCTCCCGTTTGGCCTATTCGACTATTTAATATTATTGCATAATGTGTATATATATATATATCTACTGATTCTTATATATTGTGCTGTTGGGTATTGCCTGTCGTTGTATACAATCAAAATTATGGAAACAGAGTACGTTACTTCCAAGAGAGGAGGCTTCATATTTTAATAATGTAGTTAGGCATTCACGCCGCCAGGGGGATCGAAGTGTCGAACGACCCCCTTATATAATTCTGTCGCACCTCTCGAAAAATAATTTACACTAGATAAAATGAGACCACTGACAGCACGAAATTCGATTTTGTGACTTAAAATGCAGGAGATATTTATCTATTTTTATTGAATATTTGTTCGACCCTATAATTTTTACAACTGTCCTTCATGAAATGTCTCATTTTATATAGTGTAAATTCATTCTTAAAAAAGGCGCCCCTCCTGAAATGTCTCATTTTACCTAATGTAAATTCATTCTTAAAAAAGGCGCCCTTCCATAAATGTCACATGCTATCATTTGTAACCATGTACATACAAAATTGTAATTCAGACATCTAGTTTAAATGAATTATTATACAGTTACTGTTACTGTTACCAAATATTTTGAAAAATATAGTAGCTAAGATGTAAATTCTATACTTGCATGCGGTTATATATATATATTATATACATATGTGCATTTTTTAATAAACTGTTCATACAACTAATTCGATTTTATTCGATACAACTAATTCGAGTCATACGACCCCCCTTCGAAAATTCCTAGCAGGGCGCATGTTAGGCAAAACGGAACTAAAGAAAACGGGAGTATAGGCGAAACGGGATGTCCCCATTATACCTGGCTATTTTAGATCAAAGAGCCGACACGCGCGCTCCCCCAAACCTTAGTTTCAAAAGAAGAGGACAAAGAAATACCACAACTAACATATACTATCTGAAGAAACAAACCTGAGCTACTTATTATTACAATAATCTCATAGAATATAAACTCACTTAAATGTATTACCTATAAACTATACCTATATAAACTACCAAATACAGGAGTACTATGCATGTAAATACTCAGTGATATGAACAATATATATTCAAGAATAACTTCACGAAATACTGACAAATTTAAGAATGCTATATGTACTAGTAATAAATGCAATAAATACACAAATTACAAAACAAGTTGAAATGAAACATTGTAAACAATCCTTGTTTATCCAAATTTGTCTTGTATGCCTTTCTTGACTTGACGAAGTGATTATATGTTTACTGGTATTTCTAACACAACATGAAAAACTTCTCAATGAAGATGTTGTGAAATATATGACTTATGACTTATGACTTGATAAAATAGCATTTATTCCATTAGAAGACGAATTTTCATGGCAAGACAGTCTGGCCACCCCGGGTTGAAATGGTTAAGGCAAGACTTGTTATCTGAATATATTTTATTATCTTACTATTATACTTATTATCTAAATAAACATTATTATTATTTTCTGTTATGTGTATGTATTTATATAGAAAAAATAACCTCATATGATTTATTAAATTGTTGTTATTGATGTATTTTATAATATTATTGATTGTTTCTTTATATAATTTAGATGGGTTTATTAATTAAATTATAATATAGTCTAGTTATTAAATAATAAAATGGTTAACAATGAATAAGTTTTTATTTAATTAAATAATAGTCAAGCTAAGAAACAGTAAAAATAATTGATTATTATTTTTAATATAGGAGATTTTCATTTCAAATAAAACAAAAATTCTTGAAAATAGATACGTAAACTGACTATTTTATACTTAAGATATAAATAAAAAATTACTGAATACAGTTGGTTCTGTTTTATTGTTAGCGGTTATAATATGGTAACAATATTTAAGTGGATGGTTTTAAATTCGTTTTTAAAAAATTCATATCAAGCATGTGAATAATATGTAATATTTTCAGTATTTTTGGTAAAAAATGTTTAATATATGTATCAAACTAATTATAAATCAAAAATATCTATTTTTAGTTTCAGATTATTAGCAAAAGAAAAGCGG
>JAUZNC010029614.1:0-14294 GCA_034780395.1 Vannuccia rotundouncinata | reverse complement strand
TCCTGGATTATATGGAACAATTATAATTTTTGTTTAAAATTCATTCGATTACTATCCTTCTATTCATTCATTCATTCCATATTTATTTCAGTGACTTAACCATACACTTATCATAGAGAAATTTTAATATTTAGCATTTTTAATATTCATTGCAAATTTACATTGATTTATGTGCTTATTGCTTTAGTGTAGTAGTTACATAAACAGACTTTATCATAACATACTCGTGTTTTTCTACATAGGAATGTACTGGAATTACTCATTGAGTCTAGGAAAAATCTAGGAAAAGTCTTTAAATTGTTTTTAAAAATTTCGTACGAACCCTGGTTACAGGAGTTTTCTATTCATTAGGGTCTCTGGAGCTGACTTACAATGGTGGTAACATCGCTGACTCTGCCAGTTTGCACAACCAACAACTGGATGCAGGAGGTGGAGTGTGGGCTGGAGGTGGAGAGTCTGCTGGTGGTGGTGGAACTGGTGCTTCCCATAGCTGGGGGGACGCCGAGGACCCAAGTTGCTCTGGGTCAGGGAATGGAGCTGCGGCAGGGGGCTCTCATTCGGACCGACAAGTAAGCTAGTTTTAAATAATGTGTTCCGAACTTTGGATGATCCGTTATTAAAATTAGTTAAAAAATATGTTATGTACTGGTACCATTTCTAACAGGTTTAATAATATTGACTTCTTGAAATTAAAAAGGATATCTCCATCTTCAATACTAAAATTGCTTATCATACATAATTAGTATATATTGGCCAACAATGGGATTTAAGATTTAACAATTTTATTTATTTTGAATTAGAGTTAATTATTTGTAAATATTAAAAACGATATTTTTAAGTCAATTTGTTACTTTTGTGTTTTAGGTCAAACGTGTAACATTTTATTTTTATCTTTTTTTAATGCACTTTGGATTCCTTTATGCTTTCAGAATAGTATTAATACGTCAACCAGCGCATTGGTCATGCCTGTTACCACTGTGCCTTGGTTGCTAAACAACAGTTATCATGATATGATACAATTGTCTAAAGTGGTAGGATTGTTACACTGGGTTCCATTAAAGTCTAGAGATTTTATTTCCCTCTTTGATAACCGTTTTAGTTATGTTAAACTATACAACCGATTATTGAGTTTGTTATTAGTGAGACTAAATGACATAATAATAGACCTATTATTATTGCGATTTTTAGTCCTGCTTTTGGTTATAATTAATTTTGTTTTTGTTGGTGTTCAGTTTAAGAAGATAATATATAATATTATGATATACAATATATTTTTAATAATATATTACAAATATAGCTATTTATAAGCGATTTCTATTTTATTACACAAAAATCAATTTGTTAATTGCAATGCACATTATTTTTTTACAAATGGGGTTTCCAATAATTATTATCTTGTAGTATGCAAATTAAAATATAGTATTTTGTAGTACCTATGCAATTTAAGCTGTTTCACATCAATACGTTTTATTTCCTGATGTTCATTGACTTTTAAATTAATAAATACACCTGTATTTATAATTGACGGAAATATTCCGTATTTATATCGTCAGTATCTTCCATGAAACCATACTGACAATTTTATTAAATTCAAATCAGCCTTAGTAAGATTTGTGTGATTTTCACTCGTTATTTTCTTGCTGTAGTCGGTCGGGTTAGCTGCATCTTGTTTATGTTAATAATATCTATGTAGTTGTAGGTATTAATCGATAGTGAGATAAACCAACTCAGCTAAATATTTAACTGAGTCTCGTGATTCCCGAAGTCAAGTGAGAAGGGAGAAAGTGTTGCTATAAATATATCAATATTTCTTCCTTAAAAAAATATGGGACAGGTTTCCCTATTAATTGTCAAGGAAACTGGTTTAGAATTATAACCCCATCAGTTTACATTCCATGATTTTTGTTGTCTAGTATCAACCACGATGGTGAGTTTAGACGGTGGATAAATTTACCAGATAATTCGTTGGATAGTTTTTAACAGATTTTTAATGCAGGCAAACTACAATTATAATTATATATTTTTAGCTAAACAATAATATAGTGATGCCATATCATTATTTTCATAATTTGTGATATTAACAAAGGGATATTTATCATACGTGAATTATTTTATAATTTTTCAGATTCGGTCCAGTTTTTCTGTATTAGATTTGTTTTTATTTATACAGTCTTCCCCCTAATTGTATATATTTTGATAAATAAGTTTGCGGTCGCTGAACTTATCTGTAACTTTTTTGCTATGGTATCTGTTCATAGTTTTGTTACTTCTCTGTCGTGTAGTGGGCAGCCCCGTCCAACGAGGCAGGACCCACAAGCAGCAGCGCTTGGGGAGCGGTTGACCGGTCTCCCTCCCTCCCTGGCTGGGGGGAATTGGCACCGGCTTCCTCTGCCTCGAGTACAACTGGTGTGGGCACCGTAGAGATGGCGCACTCCGGTGTTGGGGGGACGACAAGCTGGGGTAAGATGGACTCTGGGGACGCTGATCCTGTCGATAGTGCTAACTGGGGTGCCAATCATCAGCCCCTTCCTGGGAGTAAGCCACTGACGGCAACCTCGTCACTGCAAAGTAGGTCCTCTGTCTAATGATGGCTTCATTTTATATATCTAGAACTTTTGGTTAACGTAGAAAACACCTTTTTTATTATTATGCAACATCAGAGTATGTTTTTTCTTTTTCTAATAGTTGCTGATTCATAATTCATTCCTCCGACTTTCAGATTTAACGATTGATGATGTCGAGCGCAAAGAACTAGAAGCCCAGTATCAGGTTTTGATTAACAGCAACGAAGGATGGGGTCGACGTCCAGTGAACCAGAGCACTCCCTGGGATACTGATATGATCTCCGTGCCATCTACGTCATCGGCTGGGGTTGGAGGGGCTGGTTTGAAGCCGGGGGCTGGAGGGGGCACCAAGTTCCCGGCCGTGGAGTCTAATGTGTGGCCGAGTGAACCCCCGACGGGTACGGGAATCTGGGAGGCGCTCTATGAGAGTTTAGGAGAGAGGACAGCTCATTGGCAGCAAAGTGCGGGGGCTGCCTCCTTGCCGACATCAGCCAACACCCGATGGGAAGGTAGCTCAGGTCTATATAATTACAAGTTTGACAACTGTCATCATTGATACAACCACTTTGACAGGAGTGGCAGACACGGGAGGTTATTGGCCCAATGAGAAGCCGCCACGTCGTCTTCAACGAGGTGGTAGCGGCAGCCAATGGGATGGCAGTGAGGCTGGCGACGTTGGTACGGCTGCTGGAGAAGGCAGTGGCGAGTGGTGGGGCGGGGGAGCACCTCCTGCTAGAAGTCAGGATGCAATGGGGTGGATTGGGGGTCCCGCAGCACCCCCTGGTCCACCCCTTCCCCCACCCGGGAGCCAAAGGTGGAATGAACATATGCAACAACCACCGCCGTCTATGCAAGGTGAATTTCTTCTGAATTTAAAGTTATACTTTATTATATTAAGTTTAAAACATTTATTTTAATAATAAATCAATTCTTTTCAGTAAAGATACATAATACCTACGTAACAGTTCGCACTCATTGTTATCTGACACTTACATTTTTCAGTCGCTATAGTTTTTCAATTTAATTGAAATATTTTAATGATTGAGCTTCGAAAAAATTGATAAAAAATATAAAAAGTATTCAAATATGAATTATTAATCAAGTTTGTTTGTTGTTCTTTTAAGCTAATGATTTATTAAGAGCTGTAGTTTTTACTGACATTTTCTTCCCTTGTTGATATTTTTTCAAATACCTAGTGAATACCTTTTCAAACAAGCGAAATGGTTATCTTAATGTTTGATCATGCTCATAAATAATATTACTTTTTAGAAAAATCTTTGGTATAAATAAATTAAAGTGTGAAACTAGTTACCTCTGGTTTTAATTGACATAAAACAATGCCTGCTCCGCTCTAGCAGGTCGAGGTGACGATGGAGGCAGTATGTGGTCCATGGGTGGTCCTGGAGCCTCCAGTAGTGTTGGCGGTGGCAGCAAGCCCAGTTCCACTTGGGGTGGGGAGTATTCTAATGGTGCGGGCTGGAATGGAGGTGTTGATTTACCTTCACACAAGAAGCCTGTCCCATCTTCCTCATGGGGTATGCATGGTGATGAGGGCAGGAGAGGTGTGATGCCTCCCCCAGGGGTAAGACTTACTATTACATTTATATCCTATTTGTAAACTGAAATATGTACGAAAGTATGAAAAGTGCAGTCTGTTTTCCTCATTTTATGGCTAACCTTATCTTTACAGGTTATGGGCAATATAAACCGATCTAAGGCGGACAATCTCATGAGGATACACCAGGTCAAATATCTCATGAACATGGGATACAAGGTGCAGTATATCTTTCGAATAAACGGTCGGTAGCACTCAAAGTAATTGATCTCGTTTTCAACACTTCTTTTTCAGAAAGAAGATGCACAAACCGCTCTTATTAATAACAACATGAATTCGGACCGGGCTATGCGTAAGTAACTATTCCATATATTTGTGTGGTGTAAGCTTTTTATTCTCTTTGGCAATATCCCTTTCCTTCCTTTGCAACAGAGGAACTTCGTGAACGTCACGGCCCCGGTATGGCTCAGGGGGGTCAGCCTGGCTCCTCGGACATGCTCGATATGGACGAGGGGGTTCGCCTGGGCATGCAGCAGAATCCAAGTTCTCAGAACATGATGCGGCAGCAGATCATGCAACAGGTAACAAAGCTTTACATTGCCTTCACCTTATCTCTCATGTGTGGAGTAATGACCCCTGACATTGACCCCTTATTAGATGCACTATGCCTTCAACAACCGTATGCAAGGTTCTCCCGGTGGGGCATCAAGTGGTCCCCATCCTCCAACATCGGCCCCTTCACAACTGAACAATCATACCGGTGCCGGAGGTTCCAACCTCAACAATAACGCCGCCTCTGGAACCAACAACCCAATGCAGCAGCGGGAACTACAGGTTCTCCACAGTATCATGGTCCTCCACCAGAAACACCAGAGCACCCAGACCAAACTCAACCAGCTGAGGAGCAATCAGTCAGCTCTGCCTCCCCACCAGATACACCCGATTGTCAATGAGATGCAGATGCAGCTGCAATATCTCACTCAGCAAATAACTGCTCAACAGAACCAGCTTAAACTGGTGAGGTCACATTTGGTACCACAGCAGCAGCAACAGTTCCAGCCTCAAGACATACTGGCCAATCAGATGTCGGATATGAAACTGCAACAAAGTGAGCGAATGTTTTGTGAATTTCAATCTTTCCTTAGTTGTATTATTATCATGTTAATATTCTATATAATAAATTAACGTGACAGGTTTTCTACTGAAATAAGGGTCCTCATACTATTTGGAAACCATTTCATGGATTAAACAATTTTTTGTATGTTGCTATGGTGAAAAGTTCTTATCCGCCTGAAGTATGGACTCAATCGCCATGTCTATGTGACACTTACTCTATAAACACTATATTATATAAGTATATTACCTCGTTGCTATACAGGAGGTCCACTTAGCAACTCGGCCGCGTGGAAATCAAACGATATGTTGGACATGTTGCCAGGGGCAGCAGCTGGCGGTCACCATCTGCCCCAACAACAAGCTCCGCAACATGCCCAGTCTGCCGCCTCACAGCAGCAGCAGATGTTTGGAGGTGGTGGCGGCGGCGGCAATTTGTGGCCAGAGTCCTCTGTACAGCAGCATCACCAACTTCAAATGCAGGAAATGGCGGGTTCTGCCGCAGGAGGTAGCTCTCTATCTCTCTCTTTAAGGGAGAACTTTTACTCATTGTCTGTCTGTATTGCTTTGGCAAATGTGGGTATGTCTGTGTTTATTAGTGGGTATCTATTTTCATTCGCTGCTCTGCAAAATAGTTTAAGGAAGAAAAATGAATTCAATCAATTACCTAAATACGTCATTAAATGATTTTTTAATAACTCAATTATGAATAAAATTAATTTTTATTATCATCATGATATCAAATTTCAGAAAATATATGGTTATCGTTAGTTATTCGCTTATTTGATTTTAGTCACCTCTCCAGCGCTTTCTGCTGTTTTTATTTTGTTCCGTGTTGACTCCTCAATAAAGTTTTTTTGTCTGCTTGTTCACCATTCCAATGTTGCTTTCTGTTGCTTTGTCGTCCGTAATTCAGCTTTCTTTTATTTGTTGTTATACACAACCAGACTTTATTTTGCCTTATTCGGAATCTAGATGTCAATATCACACGAAGTGGATGTGTTGTTTGTCCTTTTATAGACATCTCTATTATATCTTGAGACAACAGCAGGTGTTTGTATCCCTTCGCAGACGTGGCGTCTCCATTCTATCTGTTGTAACTTCAAATTGATTTGGTTATTAAACTTTTTTGTATATTGTTTATATTATACATTGTACCTATATTCTCTTTTTTGTTTCAAATAGGAAATTTCATTTAACACGATTTGTATTAAAATTGATCGATTCGAAAATATAATTCCTACTTTTATATGCGATCTCAATTAGACTTCTATTCAAAAACGTTACTACTAAATTATTTTTTGAACCAACAATGAGCCGTGTTCTATTATTTGCATTACAATATTCTTCTTATTTTTAGCAAAACAAAGAAGTAATTGTATTCCTTTCATGAGCTGTGTTCTTTTTTAATATCTCTTTCTCAATAGTATACAGTGGTTGGTTGTAGTAATATAAACCTGATTCGTATAATAAAAACTTTTCATCTCTATGTCGATGTAATATTTTGCTTGAGAAGTCTAAAACATGTTGTGTGTTGATGAGAGCGTCATATCTTTGGGAGTGTAGTATTATAACAACCTGGTTTTGACTCTCTTCACAGGCGGTAACAACCCCTCTTCTGGAATAATGGCTAGTGGAGGCCTCAACCCCATGGTAGGCGTTGGTGCAGGGGGCGCTTCTTCAAGCTCTGCCAGTGTGGACATTCCAGAGTTTGTGCCTGGTCAACCATGGCATGGGATGTCGAGTAGGGATGACCTCACAGTTACACCTGGCAGCGCCAGGGGTCTGCTCACTGTTCAGAATGACCATTTGGAGAGGCTCACCAATGTTGATGGTAGGTCTCGATTTGTGTCTAACTATTCCTTCTCTAAATTTAGAATTTAGTTTTAATGTCAATTGAAGGAACTAAATTATTGTAATATACGTTTATCTGCCAACGTGTTTTATTAAATATGAATATAATCAATTGTTAAATGTCATTGTTTTTGTTCTCCTGTACATTCTCCTTCTAAATTGTCGATGTTGTAATAAAAAGGTTTCCCAGTATACAATATATAATGTAATATATTATATATATATATATATATATCAATATAATGCTTGAATGGGTCCTAAATGTGGTGTCGACGTATGGAATAATAAATTATAATCGATACTAGTCGGTTTTGTTTATTTCTCTATCAAAAGTACATAAATTGTAATCAATATTATGTAGTGAAGCTTTGACAAAGCACGTAGGAAAGTCGTATACGGTAGTCGTTTACTAAGAAGTTAAATAGCAAAGTTCATATCACGTACAAACACGCCTCCTGCATAGCTTGTACTATTAATAATTCTTTTAGTGAACTTTTATTTACACTCGTTATGATCGGTCTGATCATAACAAGATACAAAATTTAAGGAGTTACTCTGTGTTACTAAGGAGTTACCTACTCTGTCTTCTATGGTGTGTTTACTATCTGATCATTTTACTAAATCATTTCTATCTGATCATTTTACTTAATCATTTATTTACGGGGCTTATAATCTTTTGCGTTTTCTTATAGAATATCAGCTATTTTTCAAAAAATATGATAAATAAAATAATAAATCACTTCCTAAAACATTAAATAGTGAACATAAAGCTATCCATTACTTTTGTGCATTGCTCATTTACATACACCATTTACTGTAGTTTCTTACATATTGTAATTTAGATAATTTATGTTAACTGAGTTGGTATATTATTATCACGAACAAATACATATGAAGTGTGTTTTACATAACGCATTTTTTTCATTGAAAGGTTAATATTCAGTTAATATTAGTTATGGGCGATTACGACAGATGAAAAATTATAATAATCTATTAATAATATGTTAGATAATGTTAATTATGTTAGTAATATTAATGAATACTATGCAGGAAGTTACGCGTATCTGCGTTTTTATTATAAGACTACGTATAAACACTGCGTTCAAAATTTATATTAATTTGACATGGTCATATCTATGCTGATATTTTATCTTGATTATAATGATTTTCATAAATTGTTTATTTTATAAATATTTGGTTAAATAACTTTTTTCTAGTTTCCTCTATTTGAGCTAAGAATAATCAGTTAATGATGTTATGTTTTTTCAATCGAAATTTGATGCATCTCAGCTGATTTAGATTGAAATATTTCTGTTAGTAACATTGAATTAATTATTGATTTTCTCTCCAAACAATTTTTTTTCTCTACTGTTAGTAAATTATTTTTCAGAGAAATCTATATTTTAATTTGTTAGCTGTTATTAATTGCAGCTAGGATAGCTGTTGTTGTCTACTATGAAGGGTTAAATTAATAATACCACAGTTTAGCATTCAAGTCATTATTATTTCTATACTTTCTTAATCCGTCTATAATCCCTTTTTGTTGTTAATAATAGTTAGAACTATTTTGTGTCTTTTACTGTTGTGATCATAATGAGCAGTTTGAATTCACTACTTTTGAAACTATTAATAATGATTGCCTTTATTCACTATCGGTTTTGTTGGTATTTCTCATACATTCTTTATCTCTACAGCCATCAGCAAATCCGCAGTAGGCCAACACCAGCAACACCCCGGCAAACAGCAACAGTGGCAGCAGCACTCAGGCGCTGGTGCTGGCCTCAATGGTGTAGTTTCGGGGAATGGGGCGGGGTCCGGTTGGCTTATTATTCGCAACCTCTTCGCACATATCACGGTGGACATGTTGCGCTCCGCCTTTGCTAATCAACCCGGGGTACAAATGCACCCAAACATGTACTCGGGCTGGGTGCTTCTTCGCTTTCACAGTGCAGAGGAGTCGGTGAAGGCCCTGCGACAGTTGGCCGGTAGAGTAGGCACTGTTGAACCCATTTCGGGAGCTGAAGCCTCATCAAAACTGCAGGAAATTCAGGTGAATCCTTGAATTATCTCCGAAAAGGTTGACAATAAAAAGTGGGATTTTTCTGTATTAATTTACACCTAAAAATATATATTTTTTTTAATTTTCAAAGAAGAATTCATATCTTTTATTTTATATTAATGAAATTAGTTCTGACCCGTTCTAGCTAGATCTCGTCTTAGTATTGTCGTTTAAATTGTCATTCTCCCGTTCTACATCTTCTTGCGTATGTTCTATTATTTTTTCGAATGATTTATTCACGACCAGGTTAATGTTTTGTCTTGATTTTTCTTTTTCAAAATCATTTATAATTCATTTGAATGTTATGTTTCTCCGCCGGCAGAATTTGGCGACTAGATTCAATGTCGCTGGTCAGAACTCTGCTATGGGCTGGCATGGTGGCGACCCCTCCATTCCGTCAGATCTCCACAATATGTCTCAGGTCAACCCAATGTGACAGTAGATTATCACCACACTTCACTCTACATAACCAACCACAGTCTGTTGTAACCAACTAATTGTATCAGCCAATCAAATCACGCCCTGTGATCTTTCGTCGCATTATAAACCAGGATCTCGCTACTTTAAATCCAGCTCTTCTCTCTTTCTTCTCCTCTTGCTCTGTCGTTGCCAATTGGACAGTGTCTCCATTCGTATATTCCCCTCTCTAGAATATAGTCAATATTAATTAAACCGAGTGTCACATTTTACGCTTATAAAGATATCACGATAATATATTGTAGGAATATGACAAATAAATGATTTTATTATCTCATCAGCTTAATTATACTCACACTGTCAGCTAGCTCAACAAGTGATGCTAAATCACCAATATCAACTATATAGATTATCGCCTCTTGTTATCATGTGTCAAACAGTTTAATTTGTTTGATTAAATTTGAATGCATTTACAAAGAATATAACAACAATATTATCTTACACGGTATGCTGTCCTGTACACTGACCCATCCCGTTATACCTCATGGTGATCACCCGGCATAAATCAATACTTAGCTCTTGTTTGTGCCTTGGATTATTGCATACGATTTATCCACAATCGATAGGAAGTTGCCACGTCATCATTATTAATAATTAATTTGTTTTTCCTGCCTTCGAATCAATAAAACAACACTTTCCGGCCATAAAACATTGATCCCAAAGCAAGCATCAACAATCCCTCTTATTCTTTCCTATACTAACCTTAATGTATTCGTTATGTTATCATATTTAATTATTACTTTTTTATTATTGTTTGGTTTCTTTCGTGTTATCTCTAATGATTCTATGAGATTGAGTACATTGAACCACTAATAGTGTAATTGTCAGTATTTTTTCTTTTCTGTTTATCGTTCCATGTTAACTTTTAAAACTCCCATTCCTTCATTGAGAACGTTACATTGATCTACTTCTTGTATACAATACATTCTTAATTATTCTACTACTTACAAGTACTATAACTATTTGATGATTTTTAATTTTTGTCATAAGCTTCTTATTTTTCTAAAGTTCATATTATACACTATTATAACGATTACTTAATTGCTGCTACTATTGCTAATCTATAATATTGACTTATTGTCCGATTGTGAAAGGGTATCCATGACAGCCAATTATTTCCTTAATGTGGAGCACACATCATAACAAAGATTCAATATCGTTTAAATAAATCTCATCTTTCAGGTTTTGTATTGTGCATATAATTTATGACCTATCATCTTCACAATGTACCGTCACATTATGGAATAACTAAACAGCTATTATCAGATTTTATTAAGTAATGTTGTATAGCAACCCTTTAGTACTACGCCATCTCTTCTCACTCCGTCGTAGTCACACTATTTTGATAAATATTAATTGGTTGATTACCTCACTATTCTAGTCGAAATAAGCGCTCTGTATTACTTTGGTTTTGTCGAACCTTTCTTTTATTGTATAGATGATGTTTGTAAATAACCGCTTTGGGCTGTTATTGTGTGCGCTGTTTTCGCCAAATGAAGCATTATACAAGGACCAGATTTAGTGGAGTCCTTGCTTTTAATTCCGCCATAATTTCGGGCCAACAGACAGTTAAACATATAATATATATATATATATATATATTAGTTTAAATAAAGCGTGTGAACAATCTTTTCGTTATTTTCTACATGGTAGTTTTGGTCCTAGCTTATGGTCGAGGAGGCATGCAATACTTTTAAATTATCTTTGTTTCTCTATCGTGCCACCGATAATCTGTCACCGTATTAGATTTTGTTAATTTTGGTTGCTCTAAGTACTCTCCCTCTCTATCTCCTTTGCGCGTTTGTTTGTTGCCTTTTCATACAGACCGCAGTGTGCTTTTATGTACTTATGTGTTTATCTTTACTTTGTATAGTTATTCAGTGTATATTTTAAGCTACATCATTTAGTGTTTATCTCCATTTTGATTGTATTATAAAGTAACATATTTTTAAAGATATGTCGACATTTTACTTGTACTACTTCTTTAATCAAGAATTGTAGAAGAAAATTTAATTTGAATATGGATAAAGTTGTTATTTTTAATCAATCAATATGGACGGCAAGATGTTGCAATATTTGTTTGTTTTCCATTGCTTTTGAAATTTTAATGTACTTTTATCTGCTCACATATCTTCCAACTCCGAATCAAGCCCAAACAATTGGCAATTATTGTCAACCTAGCTTCCTAAGCCAATTGGGTTTTCAAAATGGGTGTGCTAATATGTTGGACTTCTATTTTAATATAAACAATATAATCATAATAAAAATATTGGCATATTTTTTCTCTATCTTTTATATAAGGTTGTTTTTGTAATCATTCAGTCTCGAGTGGTTCTATTTTCTTTTAGTAGTAGGTAAGATGTATGTTTACCCCAAACAATGACCCCTCCTCCTTACTCTGCTAAAATTATTTCCCGTATCTTTGCATGTTAATTTACCGCGCACCTTTACGAGTTATATTCTCATCCAATAGGAGTACAGTTAATTGAAAATGAATCTCAGGATAAGTCTTTGATTTTCGCGCGCTGTATGTAGTACCTATGCAAAATTAATCCGGATTTAAGCGACTAAAGCACGGGAAAGCCCTTAATATTAGAAAAGCCCAAAATTCCCGCGCTTCTAAAAATAGGTAGGACTACATTGACACTTATTGGTTGATATTAGTCACTTCTCTCCAATAAATTACAACTTTCGCGTGTTAAATTTTGTCGGGAATTGACCATTTATGACGAATTTGTATAGTAAAACGCGATGCCTTACTTGATTACTTTGATTTCGGCTATATCGTGGCGAATTTTAATAAATTTAGGGCTAATAATTGCATATGGAGAATTCGATTTTACTATACCTTTAAATACATTGATTTTTAATAAGACTATAAGGGATTTCAATAATTTTAATGGCTAATTACACAATAAACTTTCAAAATTTTAGAAATAAAATGATTCAGGTTATAAAAAAATAAAATTTTTTAACACTGCGTTTTAAATTTTCCATAAAAAATATTTGTGCAGTTGAACATTGTGCCGTACTTGGTTACTTTATTTGAGCAAAACAGTAACGGATTAATAGTACTATGTTGCATATGGAGAATTTTACTATTGAAAAGTTTATTAAAAATAATTATAGACTTATTTATTACAATTATGGATTTTTACCAATATTTTGATTAATACAATAATTATAATTCTATAAATAGCTATAAATACTAATTGAACATATGGACAAATCGATTATACTATTGACCTTTCGTTATCTTTTACTCTGAAAAATTTATTAATTCTTGGGACGAATATTCCTCACGTGGCCTCTCAAGAGTTGAGATAAGTGTACCCTGTCATGGCGGAACATTACCAACCATGGAATATCTGAAATTACAATTGATGGATTCCATAATTCTTTCCCCTCTCACCTAAGTTCAGGTGTACATCTAATGCAGCTATGTGGAAATCATTTGCGGATAGTTTTAATCATACTTTGATTGTGGTTGATTATTCCTATAGGTCGAGTGGAAACGAAAAGGGTTTGGCAATCATAATTTATAATGGTTATAATAACATACATTACAAGAAACCTTGTTGGATTTACAGTGAAGAACAGGTCTTCACGGGGTCGACAAGTTATTGCGCGATTTACCTTATCATGCCTATATATTTACCTTATCAACCTTATCATTATAGATATTATTACATATAAACACCTATCTCTAGAAGGGTTAATGATGACTGGGTGGAGCTCGTTATAGGAAACACATGCTGAAAGGACGTCAAGTAAACATTACTAATTATTTTACCTATAAAAACGGTTCTTTCAAATGTACCCCTACAATGAGCCAAGAAAATTTAGAAAATTGCGGCTTTAATACTCATAATAATATAAAATCATGCATTCCAGGCAAAATGTTTAACCTGGAATAAATTACACCATCCACGTCCACCTCGAAGACGAGCTTGATTTAAAACTACCTGACCCAATAACATTTTTACACAAAGATTTCTACAACAGAGTATCATCCTATATCGGATGACAATTTAACTCGTAAAGGTGCGTGAAAATTTAACATGTAAAGGTACTCAAAAAATTTAATATTCAAAGGTGCGGAAAAGAATTTTAGCTGAGTATGGGGGCGGGGTCTTTGTTCGAACAAAGGATCTTTTGTTGGGGTAGACCTCTGCCTTCCCTACTACAATTATAAATCGTCAAATTACTAAAGACTATATAATATAATATTTTAACTATTCAATTTTCACTTAAGTGTATAATACTATAATTAATTGGTCCCATAGCTTTAAGTTTATCTTCTTATAAATTTTCCATATGATTATATATAGTTAAGTAATTTTTAAGCCACAAAATAAGGCCATAAACATAAAAGAAAGTAGTAAATAAATTAAATCTAATCTATAAAGCAAGCTGTTTTTTTGTTATATTTAAGTACATAAAAAATCTCTTTATTTATTATTCTAGAAGTGTTGAGTGTTCAACAGCTTGAAATTGAATTGAATTATCGCTTTAATAATTGCTAGAGTTATTCTATTAGATTTGTTTTTTTGTTGTGAAATGTTATCTATAAAAACTTGTTGGCGCCGCGGGTTACTGTCGGAGTTTTATTATCTAGTTTTAATTACTGAATTTATTAGGTGAGCATTTTACAAATATTAAATTGACTTCA
>JAUZNC010029603.1:9735-21171 GCA_034780395.1 Vannuccia rotundouncinata | reverse complement strand
AAAAATAAAATGATGATAGAACTATCAACTAACTTTTAGTATCATATATTCTGCTTTAAAAAATCATGGATTTTTTCACAAAAGTCATTGAAAACATGGAAAAATCATGGAAAATGATCCTGGAAAAAGCGTGGGAACCCTGGATTGGTTGATCCTCTTGACAGTTTTTGGTTTGTATAAATACAGGAAGAACACTGCAAATATATGTAAGAACACTGACTGTAAGTTGCTGTTACAATTGCCTAAAAGCTTTATCATGAAATGTCCTAAATTTGTAATAAATTGTTGTCATAAAATATCTTAAAAACGTTAAAAATTTATATTTTTATGTGTGGCCTGTCTATATTTTATACAGTAGGATTAGCCTATATCAAAGTCTGAAGGTCCAGAAAAAAAGCTTGATATAGATAAATATTCAATATAGGCAAACTTCCTTTTTTTAAAAGAGAAAAATCAATTGTTTATGCATAAATATGTAATAATAACACACATATAAGGATTTAACTATATTATACAGTAATGTAATAATATAATAATTAAAGCAGTCAGTAAGTATTTAATGTCAGATAAGCTATATGCATTTAGAAAAGCAAAGAATAAAATTTTGATTCTGGCTGCATAAAACCAAGTCATGTATTTTTATCTCAACAGAGTCAAGTTTAGAGATTAATCAATATTGCAGGCTGTAACTACTGGGAATATTACAACATGTAAATAGAAGAATTTTATGAGTGGGTAGAATTATATCTAGGTACATTGTGACTCATATACCTCAAGCATCAAAAATTTGTTTGTCTGTGCTTTATCAATACAAAATTTGTTTTAATCATTTAAAACCTAAACTTTGATATAGATAAACAGACAGCTGGCTAGACAAAAAACACCTCCATATAGACGAATTAGATATAGGCAAACTCAAATAACATATAAAAGATAGATACAAATTCGGGACATTTGAAAAACTTGATATAGGCAAATCCTACTGTAGTTACCTATATCATATTTGGTTTATGTATCAATGTAATTTATTTGTATATTTTGTATAGAACCTAATGTAGAAAATGTGTACACATAGTACATGTACAAATATTACAAAAATTCAACAAACTAATTATTTATATTTTAAGGATATCTATATCATTATTGTCAATACATATTTTATTCAATTTTATTTATTAATATAAATAATTAATATATAATGCATATATATATCATATGCATTTTCAATATTTTATATGATTTAATAATTTTTTACTACTACATCTAATACATATTTATAAAGATAGTTATCATTTAGATCTTAAAGATCTTATCATTCAATTTTAATAATGTTTAAAATTAAAAAAATACAAGTTCATATATATATATATATATTGTATATTCGTCTATATCATATCTTTTTATGTGCAATATGGGAATACATTATAGGTGAATTCCCAGGGTGAATTTGTAGTAAAAAATATTTTTTATCATTAATAACAACACAATTTTATATTTTTACATAATATTTAAACTTGTTTTAACTGTACCTTTTTAGAGAATGGCTGCAATGAGTTCAACAATTTCATCTATTGTAATGGGAATTTTATTTATTCTTCCTGGCATTATCAAAACTATAAGATTGAATGCTACTTTACATAAAGAAATGGTGAGTTTAAATTTTCAAATAAAATGCAGGAAAACAATATTGCTAACTCTTTTTAAACATTAAAAAAATTCACATAACAGAGTTTGTTTAAAATTTCTACAAGTTTAAAATCTATATATTCTCTATAAAATTACACTACAATATGAACTAATACACAACATTTGAGTGATAACAATTAAAGTGTATTTTTCAATGTGGTAAATTAAAAACAAAATAGTTACTAATTATTGTCTTTGTCTAGTCCCGAAACTATTTGTCTGTATATAATGTTTAATATTTTTTTGTATTAGTAGTAGTTTGATTTTGTACAGGGAATGTTTTCATTTAAGCTAGAATTTAATTTATTTTGTTGGTTTAGTCTTCATCGATTTGTTAACGAGATAATTTCTGACTTTTTGATAATATTTAACACTATTATAATGTTTCTTTAAGATACAATATTATTAATTATAAATTATGTTCCAGCTTCGAACTTACAAAAATCTCACTGAAGTGTCTCCGCTTCGCTACTTTGGTATCACACCAAACCCTCGCACTTATATGCAGACTATGGGAGTGCTCGAGTTGGTCTTTGGCACAACACTCATCGTCGGCACTAAGATGTCCAAAAAGATGGCATGTCTGGGTCTGATGTTCCTGATGTTAGCCACAGCGTGTACTCAACTGATTCTCAGGGATTTTACTGGAGTGAGTAACGATTACTGAGTCGATATCGAAGTTAACAAAATCCAATAAGCATGCACTATTTTGTTATGAGGAAAATTTAATAAATTGATTGTGTAGACTAACAATAAAGTATTCAGTTAAGTTTTTTTTATTTCTGTGGGATAATTTTAACTCTTGTTCAGGTCTATAAAATATAAAACTCCGATTCGGAATTTTTGTCAAAATTAAGTTACAAAGGGTTTAAGGGTGTTACTAATTGGGCCACTTTTTCTGAAATCTGTCCATTTAGTTCTAAACCCTTGTGCTAGGTGGCATCGATAAAAATTTTATTTTTCTTATCAATAATATCCATGTCTGTATAGTGTTGTAACAAACATGTCAAAACAACTTTTATTCCCTTAATTGGGTAAGTTTTGATTGTTTTAAACTTGTTTTATGTGTTTATGGTTTGCTTACAACCAAACACAAATATGGATTTTCTCGAAATTATAAAATACATATGCATGTACGTCAGTTGTGCTACATCATTTAGGTATATTTTGTTGTTAGATATGTACAATAACTCTTAATTATTTTGGATAAAATGTGTTGGAAATGATTTAAAGAAAATAAATTTATTTTAAAAATTGTTTTTAGATCAATATATAGATCAGTAACATAGATGCAACGATTTCCTGTCTTTCAGATGGTTGTTCCTTGTGGCTATTTCGCTTTGCTTAGCTGGGTGTACATATCTATGAGTAAACAACGAGCCTGGGCCAAAGAAAAGCCTGAGTAGCCAACTAACTGCCTCTTAACTTTTTGAAGAATGAACAATGAAACCGAATTTCGTATTAACCTGTTATCTCAGGCCACTTACTCAATCAATCAATTCAAAAATAGTTTTAATTCTTAATATCAAAGATCTTTTGTTACTGGTATAATTTTCCACTCCTAACCTCTATATCGCCCCATCTTTATTCCCTACGAAAGACCACATTTTCTGCTAATATTTACATCCCTAGTCTGTCAGCTACTCTCTTTTGTTTACTGACTTTAATTATTTACTTGATTTTTATTTATTTCTAAACGTTCTCTAATGTCCTGTCATTTTTCACTCACATCTTTGACTAAGTTATATTTCCTCCAATTGTACACCTGTTATATTTGTGGCTTATGTTTTTCGTATCAGTATGTACTTTTTCGACTATTGTCTGATCTCATTGGTTTACATGTCTTGATTTATCTGTGAAGGTGCATCGAATGTTGTAAAAGATTCCATCGCAATAGAGCTAGGTACTGATCTTGGAGATGGTAATGGACAATCTCTTCGCATTGCCTCAATTGTAATCTTTCCTATAATGTTGTGTCTGTATTGTGTCGTATTTAATACACCTTCGAATTATTGATCTCTTTCTCTGTTTGTTCTTATTTGGTAATATTTTATTCGTTGTTTATATATAATAATAAAGCTCCTTTTTGCTACTAACTGTTTAATTTTTTTATTTGTTCCCTTTATTCATTAATTAAATTTGTCTGTGTAGCGTAGGTATTTCTTCATATTCGACATTAATAGTTCGAGAAATAATATTGAAAGTTAAATGATAGCTTTTATTAATTTCGTTAGTTGATGCTCTGAGTAACTCATTCTGTGTACAAAATATTTTTAGAGAATGGGAAAGTCTAGGGAAACATATCTAAACTTCATATTTGTTCCATTTTAGGAATTGTAACGTATTGCTATAATGTTAAATTGTTGTTCTACAGTTTTCGGTTGCTTAGTAATGCTACGCAGAATCGACAAATTAGACAAGCAATGGTGAAATGACACTGTTGGAGGGTTTCTATTAATTAATAGCTACCAATTATTCATCGTATCGTTTAAGTATGTGTTCTCATAACTTTTTATAGCCACGTTTAATATGCATGTTATATGAAGCGAAAAAACATCGATTATAATTTTCTGCTATCAGTTCTCGTATTAAAATATTTTCTCCCCCACTCTATTCTGTCCCTTAACAAAGAAAAATTGTCAAATTTTTTGACATCATAAAAGTTTATCATATTAGAGAAAATAGTAGGCATATATAGTATAGATCTTTGTTGTTGATGTGCTTTAGTAGTTAAGCTAGTATAACGAATTCATTTTTACTTTTAATTGTAGATTTGATAAGTTTATTATTCTACAGGTTAATAGTTTATATTAGTTTTATTTTTGAAATTATTATACAGTAATCATTAATACGATTAATTCTATTCTAGATATAAACAATAAAGCTCCGTTGAAATATTGGAAGAAATTTTACTGATTATGAAATTCATTAACTTTGTTTTAATTTATCGATCTTTTCCTAGTTAATGGCAAATATTTCTTATTCCATCATTTATTTTCGGGTTCGACTTGTTTTTTGTAAATATTATGCAATTTTGATTTTTGTCTGTTTTGTACCACTTATTTTTTATTTATATATGCGTCAATTTCTTTCAGTTTAATTTGGGATGAATGAATGTGATGAACTTCTATGGATTCACGTACTCATTTTCTGCGTACGAAATGGATATATTTTTGCTAGTAGCAAATGTAAGTCTGTAAAGATACACATAATAAGTAATTTTTAATACAGTTTTTTCGTAGAAATTTAATATTGTAGTAATTTTAAATATTTATTATATTAATATATTTGACTTATTTTTCTTCTTATTTAATATAATAATGTATGTTTAATTGCTACTAAGTAATAAGCAAGTAGTCTAACTCGCTTCTCTTATTCTAGATAGATTTCACAACACATATGTTTAATATATGCTAGATTTTAGTTTTCAGTCATCCATATACAAAAATCCAATTGCAACAATTTTTCATTTTTTATTATATTTATTACGTTATTAATGTTTGGTTTTGAATGACCAAACCAGTGATTTCATTGATGACGAAGCAGAAAGTCCACGTACCAGACGTTCTGCTGATGTACACAGCTCTAGGCAACTTTACTTCGGATCCTGATGAGCAAATGCTCCGGCATGCCTTCAACTCCATCCAATTGGAAATAAGTCAGAAAAGAAGTCAGAAAAAGAAGATAGAACTCAATTGTAATAAGAAGTTGAAAGATCTCATCAACATTATAAGGAGAATGGCATGTTTCAATTTTTTTATTTCGTTGTAGCTTAAAATCAGAGTTAATCAACTAAAAAATTAAATTAAAAAGGAAATTCCAATAATATTGAAAATGTATGGATATATTCTAACTTTTTAGTAAACAGAGAGACTATAAAATTTATAGTCTCTGTTTACTAAAAAGTTAGAATACATCTTAATACACCTTACATGTAATTGTATCTATTACTGAATATTCAGATACAATTATTTAGCCTATTTTAATCAAGGATTTTGTTATTATAAGGTCGCGTTTTTTGTTCCCATAATGTAGAGTAGACATTGAGGTGCACTTTTTATTGAAAAGTTATTTTAATTCGTAATATATCTTTAAACATAGAAATCGATATATTTTTCAAAATTGTTTTCAAAATATTACTAGCAAAAAAAGAATTTCCAAATTAATTGTTATTTTATTGTACCAAAATGTTATACTATTATTAATCTTTTTTCGTTTACCGTTATCTTTACTCTTTACATACTTAAGCACTATAAAAGACTGTTTTTTGTTTTTTTTAGGCGATGCACATTATTTTGGAGAGTCACATGATTTATTCACTGCCCTTCATTTTGGAAAAATTGAGCTTTTACTTTTCTCCCGACGACAATGTATATTTAAAACAGCATTATCCAAAAATGGGTATTTTTAGTAATTTTAATTCTGCGTTTATTAAATTTCAGGATCCAAAAGTTCGAAAATTCCGGTCTAAATTCGCTCTTTTGTTGCGCAGTCAAAAGGTGACCGGACAATACGTTAAAGAGGTCTGGATGCCGTCGAGGGAATCGGCATTGAAGGATTTGGTGGAGCACTCAAAGGATGTGGCAGCTAATTTGCCCGTTTCCTCAATATTCGAGAAGGTATTGTTCTTATTGTGAAATTATTTAAAGTTTGGTACTACTCGTATTTTGTCGAGAGGAGTGTTATTAATTCATGTGCGCGCTGTGAGGGCACAATTCTCTTGTATAACATAAAATCGAAAGGGGGCTTGATGCTTAGTATCTTTTTTTGTATTTTTTTCATCTATTCATTTTTATTCATTTTTATTCATTTTTCGTTGACCGTATTCCCAGATTTTGGCCCTTTTTAATTATTGAAACACGGAATTAGGTAATAGTGCTTTATTTAGCTTAATTTTAGCTTTGAAATCATTTAGTATTGAGCTTTTCATTTTGTTTTGTTCAATTTCAGACAAGAAAAAAATAGTCATATGCCCGTTTTTAGTATTTATTGATTAAACAGTCTGTTTATATTAGTTATTTATTTGCAAATTTGACGAATAAATGTGGTATTAAATATTAAGTAATTAGTATTGTAATTAAAGAATATAGTAATCTAGAATTGTATTGTATTGTAATTAATATTACTGAAATAAAAGGTAAGTAAAAAGTAGGTGTTTACTATTGCAGTGAATATATTGTTATGAATTTAATACATACATTACCTAGCGATTATCTTAACAATTCCATAGTATCAAACCATTAACTACATAAAGCGAAATTCAAATAATAAACATAATATAAATAGCAGATCTGATTAATTAAAACAACGACAACATTAAACTACTCCGTTTTTCTTCGGGTAAAAAATACTTTTTTAGATCCTATTAATCTTTTCGGTATTTATCAAATCTCTGTAGGTTGGTTCGAAATCGGATGAACTGAACCGTCAGCTACTAAGCTGCAACACCCCTCTTTCTATCTACCTCCGTGAACAGACCTATGGAAAGTCGTGGCTCCACGAGGAAGACATTATCTCAATGGTCGATGAGCAAATATCAAGTCAACTGCAGGGGCCTATCTATTCTGTTTTATAGCGACAATTGTCATATCTTGTAATTCGTGTGTTATAGTGTTAGATATATTTTCATTTATTTTACTTTGAAATCATTTATGTTATTTATTTGTCCCAAATAATGTTGTGTATATAGTATTTTAATTTGAGTTACTCGTATAAATCAGTTTACAGTTTGCCTCCCAAATACAATGTATCGATCCAAAAATAATCTTTTGATTAAAAATGTTATTTGCATTTTAAATGTAATTCCTTGAAATAATTATTTTACTATTTTTTAGATATGTGTATTATTTTTATACAATAATTAAAAATTAAATATTTGTACAAATATATTTGTATATATTATATAACATTGATTTACTATTAAAAATGTGTTTTAAAATATTATTTCACTTTTGTCTGTAAACTTAGTTGGGTGTCTTTGGTATTAATGCGTAAATATCATACATAAAAAATTTATAGATCATATTAAGGAAATTTTACATTAAATGTATAATGTGTGCTTTTCACATTACTTTGTGTTTTGGTTCCTATTTGAATTTTCTAAACATTTAATTATTTACAGTTCCCATATAATTTTATGTAGCAGTTGATTATTAGATATAATGTTACTATGGGGTGCAGTAGTTCTAAAGTTCATTGTCTTATCTTTTAAACGTACAATTACCTAACCTGTATATCAACGGAAAATTTCATTAGTATCGAATGTTGCGTTGACTCTTTAGTAAACTCTGTTTTTATTAGCTATAGATGGCACGTATAGTTGACAAACTTTTAGTTTGCCTTTTACTACTTCGATGTGCCGCCCTGCAAAGACCCATATAGTGGAGGTAAGCATACGAGTTGTCTCTGCGGCTATGATTCATCAAGTAGTTACTAAGGGATGCTGTGTATATAAACTGGTCGATTATTACCTGCATAATCAATGTTCACTTTATCACGTTCACCATTATAAACATGTGGTACATATTCTTTTCTAAAATTGTTCAATGTTCTTTAGAATTTGGCATACTTTTCAAGGGTATTTTAATATATTAAATAATGTTTTTTATAAAAAAGAAATATGCAAATAATTATTTATCCCAAACATCTAAATTTAAACATGAAATGGAACTCGACTCTCGCTAACTTATTTAAACGGAATAGGTAATTGTAAACCGGTTCCATTTGCTTAATTATTTCTATGGTTGCAATTATTATATCCTTCAAGATTAAAATTCAACGTGCCATTCTGCGACATATGTAGGTATATCTATTTAATATGACAAGATTTCTATAACATGGGAATATAAGTGTTCATTTCAAATAGCAGATACAGTATATATCTTGGTCCTTATAGCTATGAAAGAGAAATCAAAGATACCTACTTTATTTATTGCGAAACATTTCTATTGCATAGCCAAGATATGCTGTAGATGCTGTATTTTAAAATATTTGAATAAACATCTTATAATATCTGAATTTTAATTTCCATGTAATGAAATAGAATTTTTGATTTCTGAAATAGATTTCATATAACGGAATTTGAAATTGTTTATCTTCTATTTTAAATTTTGTTGTATAACAATTTAATCAATTTTATTCTTATTCAAATTTGTTGTACAACAATATCAAAACAACGTACTACAAATTAAATGGGTATAACAAAATTGTTCAGAGCGATGAAACAGAGTAATTTCTGCACAACTTCGTCAACCAATTTTCATATTGAATGTGCATCCTTGAAAACTTCCTTTGGAAGTTTATAGTGACGTTACCAGAATTCGATTTTGCGATACTGATGCATTGTTTTTGGTTATTAATTTCCTGAAACACCAGTACTTTGTTGCTGTTTCCAAAATGCAATCCGTGTGATAATTTTCTTTTTGTGCATCTGTTATTTCTCGAATATAACGGTTAACGCTTGCAGTGTTCTTGTGTCCAGTAACGTTGCAAGTATCTTCTGACGAAAAACCTCATTCCTTTAGCATAGAAATCACAGTTTCATGAACGCAGTGATTAGTGTATTCTTTAAATAGCTCAACACTTCGTGAAATTTGTTCCATCATATTACCCAATGTGGCTCTTTCATAGGAATTGTATCTTCAATTACCAGATTGAAGCCAAGAACCCACCATCGCTTTTAGAGTGACATTTGCTTGCCGAAATTCTGTAACGTGCAGTATATCATCAGTGGAGCGGTTGACAGAACTACTGGTCAAATACCGATGTATGGTAGCGCGTATCCCAACCAATGAGTTTGGTGCATATAGGGTCTATAACTGTCTTTAGTCTTAAGGGAATAATAATATCGGAGATAATCATTCAATATTTCAGGTTTCATTCTTTCAATATTGGAGGGAAACCCCTTTTCTGTCAGAAACTTCTTGAATTTTTCAGCATTGCCTTTTGTCGAAAAAGCAGTCGACTTCGGAATTACATCCTTTTCTGCCTTGTCCATTTCGGCAATAATCTCTCCACTGAGATGGGGCGTCTCACCTAATAGTTCATCAATTTGAGCCCCAATGTCATCACCTTTTAGGTTATATAGGTTTCTTCTGAAACGGCATCATACTTGTTTGTGCCATCTGCTCAATTTCGTGAACTTCTAAGCCAGAAATACATCCATCAGGTGTATTTCGAAAATCTAATAAAGACTACCAATTCTGCGTATCCATCGTAGATGTTTACTATCTAAATGATATTTTTGAATTGAAAATTTGATTAAATTAAATTGAATATTTAAAATTTGAAGAAAACGATAACAATCATTTATAGATTGCTATATTAATGTTTTCTGAAATACATTTCATATAACGGAATTTGGAATAATCTTTTCTGAAATAGATTTCATATAACAGAATTAGAATTATTTTTTCTGGAATAGAATTAATATAACGGAATTTGAATTATTCTTTTCTGAAATAGATTTCATATATAACGAAATACGATTTTTTCTTTCTGAAATGGATTTCATTTAACGGAATTTGAATGATGTCTTATAAAATAGATATACAAATACTGTATAAGTACATAATGTTTTAGTTCCAAAAAGTTAAAACTAGGGTTCTTTCTATATTTTGGGGGACAAGTAATTATTGTAAGTTCGTTTATTGAATTTCTATGAGTATCATAAAGAATTGAAGCGTTGTTATTATAAAATGTCTCATGTTTATGCGTTATCATGTTTATTTCTCTATGTATCCATAGAAATCTATAGAATATTTTAATTGAAATTGAATAAAAATAGATAGAACATAAACGTACAGTATCTGATGATATGTACGTCATGATATGCAATTTTCTTATAATAAAAAAACATTTCTTATTACCTTTACAAAAATATGGTATGTCAGATGTAGATATCCACAATAGTTTTACAGTCTCATGGCCAGAAGATGCAGGAATTGCCAGAAACGTTCAAAAAATATATAATAATTCAACAGTGCGGTGATCGGTATAGAAAAAAAGAAAAGATAGTGTTGAGAAAACAAGGTAGGGTTAGGGTTAGTCTATTCTGAAAGATGTTTAAGTCAGAGTATAATTAGTCCGGTGCTGGATTTAGAAAAGACAATAGGAGGATCTTCAGAGGATTTCTAGAAGAACCAGATGAGTTACTCATAAATTATCAGCACCGAAACATGGAATGTTTTATGATATTACTATATTTTACCAAGGAATGATAATGCATGCATAGTTATTGGATGGGGCCACATAGCGCGAACGCTTTCGAACACCCAAGAGACCCATAGTAGAAAAAGGTTTCTCGTTTTTGTAGCAGTAACCCCTTATAGTATGCATTACTTCCAAATTTGCGAAGGCAATATTACTGCTGAAAAATAATTTCAGTACTTGAAAGACATGTCAGTATTTTGCGATAAATGCCTGATATCTCTTTGGGAGATTAACTCCAGTATATTATCGGTGTAATATATATACACATGTTCTATTGGTTAAATCCGTGTAATCGAAGTCCGGATAAGGAGATGTTTTATTACGTTTTACGTTATTAGAAGAGAAAAATCTTTTCTGATTTTGTGTTTGTGAGAACCAAAAGTATCATAGATCTTACATTATAGATAATCGAAAATTATATAGTTTAAAATATAGCTTTTTAATAGAGCTATATATTCTAGAGCATTTTTAATTTTCCGTATATTTATTAAATTATAAAATTCCAAAAATAAACAAAATAATGTATGAAAGTATTATATT
>JAUZNC010029592.1:1947-21172 GCA_034780395.1 Vannuccia rotundouncinata | reverse complement strand
TTGTATTGTATTGTATTGTATTGTATTGTATTGTATTGTATTGTATTGTATTGTATTGTATTGTATTGTATTGTAAATTAATAAATTACATTAACGACGATTTTAAACTTATTTTCATATTTATAATTTTTTTTCATTTTAGATTGTTTCTTGCTATTCGACAAAAAAATTAAAATAAAATAAACACCCTAATTATTTTCTCACTATCAGTTTTTACAAATTTTAAATTACAAAATTTATTTTCATATTATTGCACCGTTAAACTTTAACTAACTTTAATGTTTAAATACTTGAGTACCATCGTAAACAAAAATGAAAAGCGGGAGTTAGAACTATATCTCTAATCCAACAGTTCGAATAAGTAGGCTACATTTTCTTGCGTTAATAATCAAAAGTAATTTTCCTCTCTCCCATCATAAAAAGTGATTTTACATCGGCAATCAACTTTAAAGCGTCCCATTTTCAAGTCAGTGCCTCTCCCCCTCAAGTATTCGCCTAATCCTGCAAGTTCCACCCTTATATTTTAAAGAATATTTTGTGGATAAAATCTTTTCGTAAAATTTCCATTTATAAAAATATCTATGCCGTATATAGGAGCAAACTTTTAATGATATATAAGAATTTTTAATCAAAGAAATTACTGTGAAGAAAGTTTCGTTATAGTCTCTTCTCTAATATTCTTATGGGAATTTTCATCAATAAAAAGGATGTTTCATAATTTTTTGTCTTAAGGTAATTCGTAATTATTAAAGAAATATTTTTTTTTAAATAGTAGATAATATATATAAACATAAAATTTATTTGAAATGAACGTTTTATTTATACGAGTATTGAGGTAATCACTCGTTCAAAACCTGAAAAATATGTCTTGAATATATTTTTAAATACTATTGTTTAAAGTGACTAATTAAAATATGAAATAATTTAGTAATTTTGTAATTTATTGATTTATTGGTTTTAAGCGACTTTCATTCATCTATGAAATGGGGAATTAAATGCAAATTAAATTTAGAGAAGAATTAACTCTATTGGAAAATCTTATAAAAAGGGATCTTATATAAAATGCATTCCAAAAAGTCACTGAAAGATACAATTATTACACTACGAGAAGTAAGTATTGCAAATTATCTCATTACAACATTTGAGGTCGTTTACTATCGATTACTATTTACACCAATTTCAAATTGGAAAATATTAAACTTTTGTCACAAGAAAACAGATTCTAAAAAAATGTTCAGAAGATGGTTACAGGAACAAACTATAAGTGGACAAACAAACCAAGATCACACATATCATACAAAATGTATTCCTCAGTGTATGTGAGAAAAATATAAATGAATTTTGTGTGGCCAAGAGAATTATCAAAAAATGTAAGACGTTTTAATAAATTTTGTATTTGTCACGTTTGTAAATGTTATTTCCAGGTGTCTAAATAAATTTTGTATTTGACATGAAGTACGGTCAATAGTACGGTCAATAGTATTGTTAGCATTGTAATCGCATTTCTTTTAATTGCAAAAATATTTTACCATACATCAAAAAAAAGAAAAATCTTCCAAATTTATTATAACTAACAATTTTTGTATTCAAAACTAAATCCAAATAAGGATTAAAAATATATAATTTAAAATAAAAATTAGATTAACAATTTTACGATTTTTTTAATATTCTTTACATAATCGAAGTCATTTTGACAAAATTAGGACACAAATTTTTATCAATATATAATTTAGGGATATTAAAAGTTTCGCTCGACAGTTGTAAATTTAGGTATATACTAGCGATTAATAGATATTAATTGATTAAGATCATCCTAGTTTTATATTGACTTTTTCTATGCTATTGGAAAATACGCAATATATTACATATAAATAATAAATATGAATAAGTCACTATCTATTGATGTTTTGTGCCGTCAGACATGTAATGTAGATAATATAATAGATAAAGGGTTTGCTTTATCTCTCAGTTTAATTTATTATGACAAAAGTACAATATAGTCAACGACATACTACTCCCCAACGTTATAATATTCTCTAAATTGGGGGACGGCTATATATAAATATACAACAGATTTTTTCTTATCCTGATAATCATGTCAGAAATTTGTGTAGCATATTATTAGTATAATTAATATATTTAATTGTATAAATATAAAAATGTACACAGACAATTTCTCTCTGCTAACTTAGTTCCAACAGTAACAATTCATGTTCATGGACGTCGCTTTCCTATGGTGCACCAGGATCGTCTCAACAAAAGTACCCTATATAGTGAGAAGGCCAACCAGGCCTGGCCTTACAAGGAAACAAGATGATCCACCTCTTTTGCAGTGTCTGGAGAGAAGTATTTATGTCATGATATACAGATTCTTTCATTTCTCCGATGTTGGTTCCGAATTATTTGCCATAATTGCAGATGAATACACAGACATCTCCAATTAGGAGCAACTGACTGTTTGAGTACGATGGGCGGACAACATTTTTGGAAGATTTTCTAGAATCTTACCATCTCCCAAATTTCATGTCTGCGACTAAGTTATTAAAGATTCACTTATCAAATTAAAACTATCTTTGAGAAAAGTGTCGTGGACTGTGTTATGACCAGCAATTGTACCAGCAATTGGCTAGGATGCAAGAATGGTGTAGCAAAGACAATCCAGGACATACAGCCGAATGCTTTAGCTCTACCTCCCAATAGCTTCTTTTACTGTTAATACATACTATTAAGATATATGGTGATGTGTTATCATTCGTAGTTGGATATCCATATTATAATGTTGTATTATGCAGTTATATTTTGATATTGTTAATGTTTGAGAGAAATTAAATTGTTAAACTTATTAATTTTATCATAAATAATAGGCATGACTTAATGTTGACATCATCATTCTGTCTTTTCTTCATATATATATATATATATAGGGTGTCCAAAAAGTTCCACCCGATTTTTGGTACAAAGTAAAAAATAAATTTAATCCATTATCTTTATTTCAATTTTTAAACAATTACAAAGCAATTATATTAGGAAAATAACAATAATTTAACAAAAAATTGTGTCAATAATTGGTAGATTTCATACATTTAAACTGCTTAAAAATGATCTCCGTAATGATTATTGCATTGTATTGCTGTAATCGTCCCACCACACTATACACATCTTTTGACACATCTCAATGTTCACATTTTGCATTTGTTGTACAATAATTTGTAAAAGATGTTGAATATTTTTTGGGTTTTTACAGTATTTTAAGTCTTTCAACAATCCAATTAGAAACAATTGGGAGGTGCTAGGTCGAGCGACCATGACTGCCATTCAATGGGCACATGGCGACCTATCCAATGATCAGTATATGTTGTATTCAGCCATTCTTTAACATGCAGCTGTCTTCATGTTAGTGGTGCCTCATCTTTATGATGTTGTACTCCGGGATTGTTTTCTATCAACATACCCGTCAAAGAAAAACGTACCAATGAGATTTTCGGTGGAGATTACTGTCCCAATAGTAATACCCTGGCATGTTAACTTCTTTTTCAAGAATGATGGGAGGGTTTTCAGCAGTCCAATAGATATAGTTGTGCCTCATAAAGCTGGCTTCATCAGACCATCACACCCTGTCTTGTACAGTTCTGTCAACACGAATCTTGTCCTAAAACAGTTCATCAATTTCTAATCGCCAGTTGGCATCTCCGTCTTTCACAGTGTGGAAAAGATATATACAGAAAAAGATTTCTTTTCTTTAGTAAATTATGAACACTTATCGACTTAACTTGAGTTCTAAAGAAAGACGACGATGTTATTTTTGAGGACTCCTAGTTATGCTGTCCAATAATCATTTCCCTTTTCATCACTTGTTGCAATAATAGGCCACCATATCCTATGTGCATTATTGACCTTGTATTTTCGAATTTATCCAACAAAGCTTTGATATTTCTGCTCTGAACATGATGAATGTGAAATTCAGCATTTAAAAAAGCTGCTTCTGCTGCATTTGACTTAGATTTTTTTGGAATTTACAATTTTAAAAATAATTGTTCGAATTTACAAATCTAAACATAGATCATTGACCAACCTGTTTGTTAAATTATTGCTATTTTCATATAATTTTTCATGGTAATTTTTTAATAAATTAAAATAAAAATTTTTTTTTTACTTTGTAATAAAATTCGGGCGAAACTTTTTGGACACCCTGTATATATAAAGTATACATATATGTTACTAGGATCCGTCGTTATCAAGAAAATATTTTTTTTAATCATTTAAAATTAAATTTTTGAGATCTTAAGATTTAGAGTGTAAATATTATCGATTAAAGTAGATTATTTTGTTAGATGTTTACAAACGTTTATATTATATTATTTTAAAACAGTTCATCTATCAGTGTGGTTTTAAATGATTTAAAAAAGTTAATATTAAACATCTTAAAAATTTAATTTAAAAAATATTTTTAAAATGTTTATAACTATTAAAACATTTTAGACAGGTAAATATACGAGTTCTGTAATATATAACTATAATATAAACAGTATTAGTTCATACAATCTAATCAAGCTTTAATTATAAACAAAAGTCATTATCAAAACTTCTTATGACATGATTTGATTTCGTACTTTTCTTAACGTAATTTTGTGTTTATCTTTATGAATAGACATGATTTATAATTCGAAAAAAATATGTTTCTTAGTTTATTTCAACGTTCTATTCATCATTTGATGAGATTTTTTTACTGCGGAAGTAAAAATGAAACATTAAACCAAATAAGATAATCACTCGCTTTTTCTCAACATTTTTTTGAAATATAATGAACCATTAAATAATAATTTTAATTTTAGGATTTATCATTTACATTATAATGAATATATATATTTTACTATATGAATAATGCATATTATAATTGTAGCCTTTAATTTCAAATTTATAATACTAAAAAGTTTTATTATATTATATATGGATGTAATCAATACATTATATACATATACTTCGTTCAATAATTACATTAGATATGCTCATGCAATAAATAAATTACACTATGTAATGCAAATGCAATAAATATTTAAAAATAATATTCATATGATGCTTATGTATTCATTTTTATTTTTTTGATAACGAAATATATGAAATATACGAATAACGATTCCAGTAACGAAGTATACAATCATGATTAAATCAATTTCTCCAATATGTGTACTTGATAATGACATAGGTATATATATATTAGAAAGCTATAATTATAAATACATATTATCTAAATATTATATGTAAGTAATCTTATTAATCAACTGAAAATTTTAAATATCTACTCAATGTATTTTTTATTGGTTAATACTCCACAATGTGACGTCACTTTAAAATCCTTGATTGGGTAACAATTTCAACCAACGTACATACTGATTGACCACATTAGTCTGTTTGTATTATATATTTGTTTCTTGTTGCGAGTCCGAACAAAATACTCTAAATTATTTATTGCGACAATTTTAGTGCCAGTATAACATTTTGGTAAGTTTTTGTCTGATATAATCCTATTTGGTATATTTTGAATCTAATATTGTAATATAGAAAGATAATAATTCTTGATAAAGAAATATCTTCAACGAAATATTTTAACTGCTGACAAGCAATCTTCAATTATGAATAATTGATGTCCTTTCATATTCTAATAAGAATCATAATATTGAGCTTATTTTATAATGACTTCTAATAATAATATGAAGATAATTTTATATCTAATGGGAATATGATCGATAGAGGTTGAAGCAGAGAAGAACGTATTACAGACGCAATGAAAGAAACATAAAATTATTCAGTCATTTTGTTTGAATTAGCATTTAATTCATCTTTTTTCATCTTCCACAGCAATGATTCTAACTATTTAAATTTGTATAAATACTTTATTGATTGACCGTGGATCAATTAATTAAGATTATTATTTTTATGCCACCTAGGTAAATTCTATAATTTATTACATCATGGAAGATAATACAAATATTTTGAACCAGGAAATAACAAAATTTTGGACTTTATTCAAATACATTATTAAGCTGCAGTGAGACCAATTTTCGGAAATTATGAGTATTATTATTGACTCACTCACATACACCCAAAAATATAAATCTAAAGTGGTTAAATGATATTAAATACAGCCAAGATACTGTTTTTTGCATAATGATTTATTGTTATATGTAATTTAGTTAGGAGTTTTCAAATTTTAAGATAGTGTGTGAAAGAATAATTTCTATTGTGAATAATTAAAATAATTAAACGCGAGACTAGACGATCATACTGATTTAAACAAATTATATAGAATTGTGCAGTAATTGTTCAAACAACATTTATAATTATAAAAAAATAGAATTAAAATTTGTTATAGTATATTTAGAATATATTTCAAGTAATAAATAATTTATTTTTTATTCGCTTAGCAAAATAAACCGTAATAAGTTTTTTAATAATTTCAAAAATCTGAATAATTATATATTTATTACTAATTCTTACATCTATGAGAGAAACAATAACTTGATAATAGTTTCTGTAATTTTTTCTTTTGACATTAAAGATAAAATTAAATAATCAGATTTTTCTCATATGTGATTAATTTATTTCTAAAAGAAGGAACTTCAAATAGCCTTGTGACATTGAGCTGAAATAATATCCGAAAAAAAAGTGGTACCTTGTTTCTTTGGAGAAAAACTACATTATTCATACCACAAACATCAAAATAGTAAATTTGTAACTTCAATTTCCAAAAGGTTGAAATTGGTTTCAGTAAAAAAACATTGTTATGCTTTAATATTTTTAAATAAATTTTCGTATAATCATGAATTAACATCTGAGTGGAAACGCTCTGATACGATATTAGGACAAATTAAAACACAGTATCGTTAAATACAGTTTACTTTATAAACGAATACATCTGTTAATTTCGACAAGTATCTTAGTTATACAATGTTTATGACCTTTACTTGAAAACAAAAATCTCTCTATAACCAGACATTATGTCAGCGATCATGTAGAAAATCCTGTGATATTATAGTTCTTCGTTGGATACTTTATCAAAATTAGGATATAAATGAAATGGTTAAATGTTAGAAAGTCAAAAAATATAAAGGAGATGTCAAAAAAAATCTATTAGGTTTCTGTTTTTTCGAAAAAATTTACTGATATTTTCTTTAAAATTAGATTGATACAAAGCATTATAAATCAACTAAATACGAAATATAATTTTAGGTATAGGTAAATAATAGGTAAATTATTTGGTAAATAATTATAATATAAATCAATTCAGATAAAATTTATGTGAGATGTTAACAAAATGGAAACTTTTTTCAAAGTGTAAAAAATATTTAGATTAATTCATAAAAATGGCTGAAAATGTGAACATAAATCTAGAATAGTAATATGGAATGAGTTCCTATTGATATAAATTATTGTGCTGTCAGTAATTCTGTGACTTTTCGGTGGAATTTAAAATTTAAAAGACGTGACGAATTAACTATTTTGATTAAAGTGATTTTTTTGTGATTTCAAATGTTAGCGTAATTATAATTTTTGTGTTTTTTTCTATTTTTTTTCACATATTTTAATTTTATTCGATTTAATAATCATTTTTAATTTTTGTGATAATTTAGAATATTATTAATCAACCGGAAAGATTATTCGGTGGACATTTTGATTTTCGAAGGAAGCTAAAAATAAATATTCGACTTTATATGTTACAATTTAGGGAACATTGTTTAGCCATTTAAACTTTAGAAGATAACTATTCTTTCACGTAATTGTGGACACTAAAGTATTAGATTTTAAATAAATCTGAAGTCTATAATGAATAATTTCTTGGTATTTTATTAATAAATTTCCTAACTTTCAATAAGACTCTTAGTGTATCTAAATCTCCTCCATATTTGACATTTATTTTTATGTCTACCCGCAATACATTTAAGAAATGTGTACTTGATAAACTGCTAAAAGGGTATGAAAGGGTAACAGGATTTGGTCAGTTTAGATTCTTTCGACGCATTAGAAATATGTAAATCATTATTTTTTTACATACACGCGTACGCATACGGTTACAAATTTGTTAATTTAACATTACAGTCAAATCGCTCTAATTTGTAGGTATTAATGAGTACTACTCTCCATATAATTCCATTCGTTCCCCATACCAGTATAACGATTAACAATTTAAACTCCCATGTTGCTTTTTGAATCTTTACTAAACTCATTCAAGTACTTTTTCGATTCCTATTTTTCTTTAAAAATATACACTAATTATTATTATTATATACATACATACTGGCCAATTAGTATAGTTTCAATACATATAAAACTACTGCTTAATATTCTATAATTTTATTTGGACATTTAATTAGCTGTGTTTGACAGTCTTTTAAAAAAATGATAAGCAAAATTAAAATAAATATATATTAATCAGATAAAATGGACCATTATGAATTTTTTTATGAATTAGAAAAATTATATATGTTATCAATTCTTATAATTTAAAATAAAAGTCTTAAAATCGGGTTAAATTCGTAGTTCCAACTGAAACGGGTCATATGATTATGAAAATAATTTTAAAAACCCTCTCAAGTCGTATGTACATTAGAATTTGTCCCAGTTAAAGGTCCCTTCATCAAAGTTATGCTGCTGAACTGAAAGTTATAAAATCCAACTTTGATTTTACTCGTTTGGGGAGACGTTCACAATTAAAAGTCTTGTCCTAGACTACTTCTCTAGAAGCTCTACGTGTTGTAAATGATGTATTTTACTTTGGACTGAAAAAACTATTTCTTCTTTATTTAACACATTTAGAAAAATAGAAAATTATAAATGTTTTGGATTTGTTCTAAAACTATTATTTTCGTTATGACTTAATTGCCCCAACGAAATGTTAGGTTTTAATAGAATAAATTGGTGTGTAAGTAGCAGCCATTGATATCATAATTAATTAGCAGCAAGGTGCAATTATTTTTTTTTAGTTTGAAAAACTTCAAATTTAAACAGTATCAAATTTGTTTAGCTATTTTTTAATTTGGAAAGGGTAAAAATAAAATTTATATGAATTAATTTATTTAGTGATATTAAAAAAATGTTGAATTTGTTTTAAAATTTTCATTATATTCCGAAGAAGGAGTAATTGTAATACGATAATATTCTGTGAGTATTATATTTGGTATAAAGGTATATTTTATTATTTATTTTTATATCGATATTTAAGTGCTATTCTTTCCACATATAAAAACCTTATTTTGGTATAGATGTGGTGCATTTTCTAATATCAGAAATTCTTTACTAAAAATAAAATACAAGTTGCCTATACAACAGCTCAGAAAAGCTCAACATCTATTCTATAAATATTTTATTCACATTTTCTGAAATTTCCCAAAAGTTGTTGAATGCGCTAAAAGGTCCAAAATAAAAACAATATTCTTTATAAATATCTAATCATGAGAAGTCGTAAGCTTCTTAATTCTCAATGTATATTAAAGTTAACAAATGATTTTTCATTTTCATGTGAAAGATTTAACTTTCATTGGTAAACATGAACTATTAAAACAACGAATTTTTGAAGTCAGGTAAATTTTCGAATTATTGTGATTGTTCTAACATTTTTTATTGAGATTTAAGTTGTTTCTTTTTTCCGGTTATTGTTGATTTGAAATAATTTAGTAGAATATTTTTAATTACAAATTTGAAAGTTTTTAAACAGCAAAATAATAATTAAAGTTTAATATTCTAACCAGCGTATTTTTTGATCACCGCGAAAATATTCTCCAATTACTCTCTTATTTGTCAAAAAGAGTTCGCGGCCGTCTGTGTCATCATCATTAACGATAAAGTTAACATTTCCTATACTACTTTTATTCTCTGCTTATTTGAAAAAAGGGATGGTTAAACCATGATTGAAAATCACATCAAAATCCTCTTTCCAACTATGATAACAAACACTGCAAATATTGTCTGTTTGAAACTCATGTTTACTGTTTTCTACACAATTTTATATAGAAATATAGCCTCCATTTTCTCTTTTCAAATTTCTGAAACAAAATGAAAAACGACAGTTTCCCCTTACTTTAAACAAACATTGAGCTAGGAAATGTCGTGCCAATTATAAGAGGAAGGGATCGATTTCCTCTTTGATGCGATGCCTTTAAGCTAGAACGCATAACATGATCCCGAAATCCATTTCAAAGGGGGTCACTTACCTTTGGATGTGACCCCCTTCTGCTTGTATTCGGCGCAAATAAACTTTGAACGAATATCAATCACCCCTCCTTATAGTTTTTTTGTAAATAAGACGATCCGATCACAATTTACAACTCTCTGTGATCGTACGCGGTAAGAAGTCCCCTTGACTTTGTGAGTTTTTATAATTTGCTTATACTAAACAGAGGAAAATATTGTTGTTTTCGATATATCAAATAGTTGTGTTAACATTATTTTGGATAATTAAATAAAAGCTCATTTTGTGGGAATTATCACAAAAGAATTTTATTTTCTATATAAAGCATATATAAAAAAAAGAAAAATTTCAGATCTAAAGTAAATGAATTGACAATTTATTTTTTATTAATCTTCGGAATTAATGCATATGAATACAGAGGAGGTTTTTTAAATTAAAAATATTTGTTGTACAGTAAAAATGTTGTCTATTACTATTTCTGATTAAATATATTTCTTACAAAACTTTTTAATGTGTATATAGACAATACACAATATTTTTTTATGACTAAGATTAATAAAACATTTAGTATAGAAAAATTAATTTTCCACAGTTTTAATGGAAATATTTACTTTTCTTTTTTATTAATCTTTCTTCGGTGTACAATATTATAGTAAATTCCTTTTCCGTGAATTCATTAAATATATTTAGAATTTGATAATACAAATTGGAACAACTTACACTACCTACCTGTATCTTGTATACTGAAGTTGTTTTTATCTCCAAAGAGAATTAGGTCTCTTCAAACAAAACCTCAAATAACAATTACAACTTTCCTGCATTATTTGAAGTTTGCAAATTATTGCCACTGCCTTTTTTTGAAATATTAGTTTTCTCTTAAATTGTAATATAAATAAACCGTACAGTGAAGTAATAAAACATTTATTTCGCAGTACAATCTTCGATAAAACCGTAAAAAAAGTTTTATTTTGTAGTGTAAAATAATTGATAACAAAAATAAATAATAATTTTCGATTTTCTACTTTTTTGAGATTTTATTAAGTTATACATACATTTTAGTAAAATATGAAACAAATTTTTTATAATTACAACGTTTTAAAGTATAATCAAACAGATAAAGAATAAAATAAATAAATAATTTTACGGCAGTTATACAAATAATTAAATTGTTTAAAGAATATATTATAATTACTTTAAATTGTTTGATTCTTTTTAAAAAAATTACAACATTTCTAAATATGTTAAAACCGGCTATAAAAAGCTTTCTCTTCATTCGCCACAAAAAATAATTGTAATGATTTCAATATCAAGATATTTTTGAGAATTGACCCCGAATATTGTATTAAATTCATTTTTTAATCTGATGATGCAAAATATATATTAGCAGAAACAATTAACTTGTTTTCGTTTTTCAGCTTAAAAAATGAAAGATCCAGACAATAGCGCCGGAGCCTCTGAAATGACTAAAAGTATAGAGGACCAGATCCCAGCCTCTATTGCCATTCTGGGAATTGTTTGTGTGATTGGGAGTATAGGAAACCTACTGGTTCTCTATCTATATGCCATCAAGAATGACAAACAGACCTCGACACTGTTTATTCTTGTTCTGGCCGCGGCGGATTCGCTAGCCTGTACCATTATCATCCCCTATACAATTATATTTGAATATCTTGAATGGCAGATGCCCTGTGTGTACTTCTGCTGGGCCTACTACCTACTCAACAGCAGTGGAATAGTTTTCAGTTGTCTGCTCATTTCGGCTATCGCGTTTGACCGCTATTTCTGTATCTGTCATCCGTTTCTGCAGATTATGACGCTGCGACGCGCAAAGGTGACAATTGCTATTCTCTCAGGTTTGGCCCTTATCGTTGGTGTTTTATCAGCTACTCAAATAAAATTAGTTGAGATGCCGAAATCCAATTCTTCCGCAGCCCTACTTAACGAAAGCTACTCAGAGAACGTCACCCATGTCTCTTCGTACCAGTGTGTGGAAACAGTCAAAGGAAACCAAAGAAAAAACACCCTTTTTGAAACTGTCGTGTTTCATGTAATTCAAAAAATTCAGACATTTGTCTTTTTAATCTGTATAATAGTTGTGATTGGTCTTTACATTTGCATCTACCGTTCTGTGTTAAAAGTCAGAAAAAAGCGACAAGAAATGAAGGGACTTCGGAAGTCGGGAAATCCCAGCAAAGCTCTGTTGCCCAAAGCTGCGTCCAATGAATCGCTCAAACTAAATGTATTAACTGTCGAGGCGGCGTCCACTTCGCAAACCGACCTGGGAGTGAAAAACAATGAGTCGTCCAACTCGCTCAATGTTTCTAATTCAGAGTTGAATCCACGGATTCAGAAAACAGCTGTTGTTAAGCCGAAAGACTCGACTAATTTTCAAAACTTCAAAACAGCTATGATGCTATTTGTAGTCGCCGTTGTGTACATTGTTTGCTTTTTACCAGCTTCACTCATGTCCAATAAGCTCATAAATCTTTATTTGCCCGTTTTCTATATGTATTACTGCAACAGTGCCGCCAATCCAATTATTTATTGTTTTATGAACAAAAATTTCCGAGATGATATTAAGAAAATATTCTGTCAGAAGTCTAAAACCAGTAATAATGTTTCGCTACCACGGACAAATGCTGTACTTGCATAAATATTTCACTCCTAATTCCTAAATATTGTTCAATGGCGGTGATTCATTAAAATTATTTAATCGATATTCAACATTTTAATTAATTTTTAATGAACAATACTTCGTTTCAATGAAATAATAATAATGTTGTTGAACAATATTGAACAATAGTTGAAGATAATTTAAATTAGTTAATGTTATTCGGTGTTAGAATTAAAAAATTATGTTATCTTTATTTTTATTTTTATGTTCGTGTTACTAAAAATGTATAAACTAAATATTTTTTATAATTATTTATTCACAAATTATTGATTTATTTTCTAGTTGTTTTTCTGTAATAAAACATTGTCTGATGAATAATGATATAATATTCCAAAAATACATAAATAATTATAAATATCTCCTCAAAAATTAAGTAAAGATACCGAAGCCGTTTTAAGCCTCTTTGTTTTATATTTTAATCTCTACTTTTAATGATTCGATACTAATTAATGAATTTTATGTGAATGTCTAGTACCTATCTATACCTATACCATAATCCTTACAAATATACAAAATAATGAACTAACTCCAAATAACACAGATAAAAATTATGAAGTGTACCTTCTCAATAGTATATCAACTACTTTAATTCCTTTTTTTTTAAATTTAGATAAATGTTTAACTAAATTAAAAGTAATTGTTATCTCAATTAGAAATAATTATTGTTTGGAATGTAATCATTTAAGATTAAGACGATATATTATATCCATGATTATTCACATAACTCACCAATTTATAGTAATAATAATAAGACAATTCAATATTTGAAAAATAAAACTCTCATAAGTGTGTTCTATTAAAATCCTTTTAGGAAAGAATCAGTTTATTATTTTTTTACCTTGTTATCAATGTATATACTATTTGCGCATACCGCGAGATACTTCAAAGACATGTCATGTATACGTCAAATATCTATATTTAACGGTGTTAAACATAAATATTTGCAAGAATTAAATTGATGCAAATATTTAATTAACATGAAAACTCTGAGGTTACAAAATATTTTAACTATGTCTTAATTAATGTTGATCATGGGATATTATTTATTTAATTGTTTTATTCATTGTTCATCTGTATATATGCACTGTTAGTATTTTGTGGTTATTTTGGCACAGAGATATCATGTCATTATTTGAAATATTGTTTTGAACGTATTATAGTAACCGTAGACTACGGATGTTTTTGATCAATGTTACCAATAACGAACTGTGCTGTAAATTGGTTTATTATATTGAAAAAAATACAAAGTAAAAATGTTTGATTTAATAAAAATATATTATGAAGTTGTTCCGAGAAACTGTTTCTTTTCAAATTTGGTTATAATTTTAAAAACAATTTTTTACACAAAAACATATAAAAATATACTTTTTAATTGTTTAATTTGTAGTGATTTTGTCTAAAAATGTATTCAAACGGTGTTTATTAAAAAAAGTCAACTTTTTTAATTTTTAAAAAGAATACATTAATAATTTTTTAATTCGATATGTTACGTTTTAAACGCGTTTCAACAATTCTTGATTTTTGTGTAAGTTGTCTTGTATAAGAAAACTCTCGAAAAAAAACTGATCAAAATAAAACCAACTTCACTTCTATTGTCTGATAAAAATTTGGATCGAGATCTAATAATTTTGTATCACAACTCGAATAGACCAATTTGTATATTGAATAACCATTAGTTAATCCATAAAATATAACAGGAACCCATTCCACAAAGTTTAATTCTTGTTATTGATTTATCAAGTATTATAACAGACTACAGACAGACTAGCTAAAAAGAATTCCGTTGTATCATCACAAATAATCAAGTTTATTACAAACAGAAGAACTTTTGTCAGGGTGGGAGATTTATGTCTTTATGGGCATTGCAACTAAGATTTTTCCCAATTAACTGTCAAAGTAAAATAAAAAATTCAAAAAAAATTCCATGTATTAATTAATATTCCGTAAAACTTTTTTGAAATATTGTAAACTAATTTTATTATGATTGTGTATATTCTGAACTTTTAAAAATATGTTTTATTTAAACATGTGTTCTTCAATTAGAGTTAAATCTTGAATAAATGTCATCCTTATTAAGTTTTATACTATTAGAAACACAATTTACTCAATATTTAAAATCGATTTTATATTTTTAATAAAAGTTTATCTCGATAACTTTATATCCTTGTAGCCATCACATATTACAACTGATAAAACAATATCAACCGTTTTCTTTATCTAAACAAACCTTTTTCAACCATTATGTTTTATTATTTAGATGTATAAGGATGAATTTAAGGCGGCACATAATTATGTAATTAATGGATTATAATAGCTATATTAGACCTCTGGACTTGTACCTTTGAGCAATACAACAGTTTGTGTGTATTTATTGTTATAATTAAAACCTTAAACATAATAAATTTAACAATATAATACAAAATAAATATATTTTACCAAAGCCGAAATCCGCTTTGATATTATTAACAAACGAAAAAACAATTTATACATAAAAAATGACTAATTAAAGCATCGGTTGATAAACAAAATTTTGAAAAACACTTCAAGCTAACTGAATTTTTCAAAGATTCGACCTATTTAATTGAAATATATTTTTTTATAAATATTAATTCCTGCATAAATTTTTAAATACTAACTTATTAAAACGAGTTAAAAAAAAACAAACAAAAATAAAAAACACTTTAAAAAAAATCAGCATTTTCCAACTTAAGAATGTATGATATGGACATTAGATGGACATATTTTGTAATCAGTAAATAATCTGAAAAAATTCAATTCATAAAATTAATGTTTTAATTATATTTCATGTAAGTTTATCATTTTACGTATATAGAAATTTATTGAAATAATTATTTGATGATTTAGAAATATTTTAATATTTAACAATAAATATAATAAATTATAGAAATATATGAGAAATATTCTTTTCCCTATTACGAGTTATTTATGTTTTTTGCTCTATAATTTAGAAATCTATTTTTATAATTTTATTAGAAAACCATTATTCTATATTCCCTGATATGCATAAAAATTTATTTCAAATATATTTTTTATTTCTAATATTTATTTAATTATAACCGACTGCTGCATTATCATTTAGCTGACATAATCTAACACATTTTTGATAAAGATTACATCCACATCTTTATACGTCTCTAGAGAAAAATATACTCACCAGGTTCATTAATTTTATCTTAAAATGAAATTCATATCATCGGAAGGAAGTATAAAACACCTATACAAGGGATTCCGTAAACCACATTAATGATCGTTCTGTTTTTTTCTCGAATTATACTGATTTTTAATTTTAAGAGGAAAATTTTCTAGATATATTCTTTATTTTATACTATAGCTACCAAAATTGCAAAGCTCTATAAAAAAGAGAGAATTATTTTATTTTAAATTATCAAATATTTCAGTTTTCTTATAAACGAAAACTCAAAATATGTAAATATTTTGATTAACCAGATTTAGAATTTATAATAATATAAACGAAAACAAACTGTCATTTGAAACTATAGCCTCTTTAGCTCTGAATCATTATGGCGATGGCGCTTATTTTGAATTAGAACGTTTAGTAAATATTTTATAAATATTTTATAAATAAATGAATTATGTTTTAAATACTGCGTAATAAGAATGTCATACTTTCTAAACAAGTCATGTTTATACGATGATGTCAGTGTTATTATTATGACTCCGAAATTTGTATACAGAATTAATTATCATTTCGTTGAAAACATTTTTTAAAAAATAATAAAAAACAATATTTAAATGAAAAAACAACATCTTCAAAATAATAAAATACTTTAATACCAAATACATAGTAAATGCTTTTATAACAATATTAATATCCGAACTACAACCAAAAAGTATTTTTTCCAAAGGGGATAACTTCTGATTTCTTGGTGCTTATCTCTACATATACCAACGTGTCTGCCACGTTGAGCTGCGAAAGAAATGCGATGCCGTTATCAAACACCATGCCGGAAAGAAAAACTGCCGGATATCTAGAGCTTCGCATCCCCCGAAGAAGATAAGCGTCTTCGTTTGAGAGAGTATGACGTAGGTAGTCTATACTAACACCGTAATCAAAATGAAGGGAGCCAAAGTGTCACCTTGCAGGACACCAGAAGACTTGACGAATAGGTCAGTTAGACGGAGGTGAATGTGTTATGCTGGAGGTCCACAATTGAGACGATTTGTACTTATGGCACTCCATAGAAGCCTAAGATCTCGAGACAGAGTCAAAGGCCTTCTTAAAGTCCCCAAACACAATAGCGACGGAACGCTCTCGAGCCCGGCAAGTGTCGATGATTGAGAGAGTGTGCGATTCAATGCTCTGCTGTAAAGCTTGGCAAGAGTGCACATAAGGAAAATGCCACGTTTATTATCGAGGGAAGCGGAGTATTCGATCCCCTTTTCGGAATAGAGGTGATGAAAGATGTTCTTCAGAGGTCAGGTACTCGTGCTTATAGGTCATCACCAAGAGGACAGGGTGCGTTGAGTAAACGGGGTACTTTTGAGATCAAGCCTCCCTGGCACTCTGGCATCAGGCTTTGGTAAGCTCTGTTTGAGTAATAGGTTCACAGTCAAAGGCTGCACAACCAGGAACTTGGAGGCCAGGTGGTGGCCGATGGCTTTCTTGTGGTGGTGGAGCGTTGAGAGCATTACAATAGTGGCCAGCAATTAGCTCTTTCCTTTATTCGAGAGAATTGGCAGCGACCATACGGTAAGTAGGCTTGCTTTTGAGATATGCTAATATTTATAAATTCGAAATAATGTCCACACATAATAGTTATATGTAAATTAACACAAAGTATAATTATATTAATAAACTTTTTATTAATAAATATTTATCTGTTTATTTAATGATATTTCTACAAAAAATTTAAATGAAATTATTTACAGGGTAATTTAAATATAACCAATAAATATTATTAAAATAAATGACGTTCCTTTGTATAAGGTGTGTTTTATTTCAATCGAGTTATTTATGTACTTAATTTATGTTATTTATGTTAGTCTTCACTTTGTACCTAACTCTTTTAATTCTTGTACATAAAATTCTCATACGTCGTATTATGTGTATACAATGTAATTATGATATAATACAGTGATGAAAATAAGGATTTCACTAGTACTGATTCAGAAATAATTTTTTACTAGCCTGGCCCAAATGTTTCAAGCTTGGCCGAAAATGTGCTGTTCCGAGGTACTCTATTTCTCAACAATTATATAATCGCACATCACAAAACACATTTACTAAAATATGTATTATGTTTTATTGGTTGATACCTAAACATAAAATTAATTAAACTATATGCATAATTATTACTGGTCCCGTTGAACCAGAGAAAACAGAATTTTTACTCGACCGGATCACCGGACCAATGTTATTTCAGCCCTGATAATATAGTAATTAAACTTTAGGTAATAAAACAATTTAGTAAGTAACACAAAAAATGCTCAAAATTATATTTTAAAAACTATACTGAATCCAGAGATTTATAATGTCTTTTTATACAGTTTGAATAAAATAAATATTTTTATTACACATCATCGCTGTTTTCAAACATGTTTTAAATATATTTAATAATAAACAATATTGATGTTATGTTTTTATATTTAAATTGTATTTATATTATTATTATATATAGAATAATTTATTTTGGAAAACAAATTATGCAAAATAATATACTCCAGAATTCAATTTATTGTAGCATTATTACACGTCATTAAATATATTAAGAAGTTTCTTTATCGTATAACTCGAAAAAACTATTTTTACCAACACCTTGACAACACCGCCGACTACCCAACACCTTGACAACACCTTGACAACCCAACACCCTGACAACACCGCCGACTACCAACACCCTGACAACCCAACACCCTGACTACCCAACACCCTGACTACCCAACACTCTGACTACCCAACACTCTGAATACCCAACACCCTGACTACCCAACACCCTGACTACCTAACACCCTGACTACCCAACACCCTGATTACCCAACACCCTGACAACCTAACACCCTGACTACCCAACACTCTGACTACCCAACACCCTGACAACCCACAACCCTGACTACCCAAAACCCTGACTACCCAACACCCTGACAACCCACAACCCTGACTACCCAACACCCTGACTACCCAACACTCTGAATACCCAACACCCTGACTACCTAACACCCTGACTACCCAAAACCCTGACTACCCAACACCCTGACTACCCAACACCCTGACTACCCAACACCCTGACAACCCAACACACTGACTACCCAACACCCTGACAACCCCACACCCTGACAACCCATCTTCGAATAAAAGTTCAAATAATTGATCTTAAAACATATATCGT
>JAUZNC010029581.1:0-21182 GCA_034780395.1 Vannuccia rotundouncinata | reverse complement strand
GCTGCTTTGATATCATCTCTTGTTTGTGGTCTTTGTTGATGAACATGCCTTTTTATGATGCCCCAGAGAGAATTGTCACATGATATAGCACATGATAATTTATCTTTTCAAATACAATTTAGACGCTATAACTCATGTATGTATACGAAAAATATTAAGAAAGGAGTATGACTAGTTATGTCTAGTTATGTCTAGTTAAAATGCAGATTAAATTAATCCTATTTTTTCAATGGTCATTCTTTTGTATATTGAATTTTGCCAACCACAACAAAATACATTCTTTTCTCTCATTTTTTTTCTTAAACTCTTTTCACTTATACCTTTGTTGCTTCTCTGTGCTCTCTCCCCCATTCTCCCATTTTCATCTCTCTATCTCTCCAGAACTACACAAGATCGCTGAAGAGAAAGCAGTCCCGATCAACCTCGACCCTTACGTGAAGAAACTCAACAACGCCAGAAGGCGTGTTATGCTAGTGAACAACATCCTGCAGAACGCACAGGTTGTTCACTTGGTTAATTGTTTCATTTTTTATATTATATAACCATCGTTAAAAAGGTTAAAAGCTATTAGGATCACAGTTGAGTAATCTTTTACCCTGATCAAAATTAATAGTATTTAAGTAATTTAATTAGAATAGTGTATGTCTTAAAAGTCTAGGAGGGTAATGGCTTATTGAATTATTGACTTAAAGCCTGTTAGATATAAATCATTAAACTCGGCATCTTTAAAATGATTTTGTATTAACTTTTTAATCAGAGAGATTTATGACACATACCTTTTCCCAAGAACTACCTCCTATTCATTGGGAATTCTGTTTACACCCCCGCCCTCCTGTCAGGAACGCATCACCAAAGTCCACCAATCAGTTAACAAAGAACAGGCTCGGCGTCGTAATCAAATAGAAGGCGCCACCCCGTCTCCAACCGCCTAGACCCCTTCACTCACCACCCAACAATCATGTCTGCCGGCGGGAAATCTGTAGTTCAATTTCTCCGCGGTATCGACCTGACCGGGGTCAACATGAACTCGCCAGCGTCCTCTTCTTCCTCCACTGACAACGAGTCATCCATGTCCTGGAGTCTGGAACTCACGAGGGTGCAGTGGCTCAAGTTGCGCGACACTGGACTCACCGCGGTGCCCTCCGACCTGGCCCACTTGGAGCGTCTGGAGCACCTCACACTGAGCAAGAATGAGCTGACCAGGGTCAACGAGGAGCTGGCGAGACTCAAGAGCCTGAGAGTGTTGAATTTGAGGAAGAACAAGATCTCGAGTGGGGGTGTTCCTGCCGTGCTATTCGACAATCAGGAGTTGCAGGTGCGAAGCATAGCATGTGTTAATAGTTTAATTATAATAATTTGAGATGTTCCCGGAATTAATTATAGCAAAGTTGAAAATTGGAATATAGTGAATATTATGAATAGCATTTCCAAAATCCGCAACATTCCACTTTGGGAAAAAACTATACAGTGGTTCAAAATGGCTGCCGTGAAATACATATTTTGTAAAATACAGCTTCTATTTATCATATATTATAGACTTTAAATCACAAATAACTGCTTTATGATGCATTTTGAGTGCATATAATTTATTACCAATTGATAGAAACATGTATATAAAATGTCTAAATACATCAATATTTTTGAAAAATGTCCATTTTTATATAAAATTAACACATCAAAAAATTATGTTTTTAGTGAATATCTGAAAAAATTAGCATTTGAGACCCTATAACTGTATTACCAACAGATAGAAAAAATTACCATACTCTATCATATAAGATAGGTTAATCAAAAGACTAATAAATGTTAAAGAATATGAAGAATTTGATAATTTCATCTGGATTTTGTTAGCTAAGTCTTGTTTGCTTCTTTTCCAGGTAATTGACCTTAGTCACAACTTCCTGATGGATGTTCCGCGGGGTCTCGAGTGTGCTAAAGGTCTTCTCGTTCTCAACATGAGTCACAACAGCATCAACTCGGTGCCCAGTGAAGTTTTTGTAAACTGCACGGACCTCATGTTCCTTGATCTCTCTGACAACAAGATTGAGAGCTTGCCGGCTCAGCTGAGACGTCTCACCTCCCTACAAACACTCTGTCTCAACAACAATCCTCTGAGGCATGCGCAACTCAGGTAGGTTGGCTCCTGATTTGTTTATTAATTTATTAAAAGATTCCAATTCAAAACCTAAAATTAATTAAATAAAACGAAAAAATAATATTTAATTGCCGGAAAATGGACATTGAACATTTTAATAGTAATTTTTTTCATTTTTGTTCTTTATGTATAACTTTTATAAAGTGCAATTAATTTGTTTGACTTAAACAATGTTCCCTTTATTCTATAATTTGTCGATAAGTTGAGGAAAACTTTATCCGGCTCGCTTGTGTTTCCAGATCTCTGTCATCTCTGAAGCAACTGACAACTCTACATCTGGCCAGTACCGAACGTAGATTGGACACATTTCCCACGGATCTGGACAAACTCACGGAACTGACGGACCTCGACTTGTCTGATAATGCTCTCCCCAGGATACCGCAGGCCATTTTCCAGGTGGGCTTTGCATCACATTGGTTTAACCTTGTGTACTATATTTTACTTTTACTTCGGATAGAGTAAGGATTTCTGATTGAAAAGAATGATTATTGAAGCAGTATAATTGTTAATATTATTGACCTATCAATTTGAATCGATCGGATATTTACCGATAGTTATCGATTTTTATTATCTATATCTCATCAAAAAGTTATTCAATTGACTGATAGGTTGCAAATTAAATTTTTAGTATCAAATAATGTGCTATAACCACTTTACTAAGTTCAGTTTATCTAATAAATATTTACATGCATATACTCGTTTTCCTCTAAAAAATAAGAGTTCAAGCCTCTCCTCTGTTTGTGCTCCCCTTTCTCAGCTACGGTCTCTCCGTAAGCTCAACCTCTCAGGCAACGAAATCACAGACCTGTCAGGCCTAGTAGATTGCTGGCCTCAACTCGAGTATCTAAATCTTTCTCACAATCGGTTGACCAGTCTGCCCGCTGCGCTGTGTCGTCTCTCCGCTCTTCGTAAACTCTATCTCAACAGCAATGAGCTCGCCTTCAATGGCATTCCTTCTGGTATCGGAAAGTTGAATGAACTCGAGGTCTTCACAGCAGCGGATAACAAGCTTGAGAATATTCCTGAAGGTGAGCCGACAATTGCTGTTGTCTGCTTGTTTTATGAATGAACCAGCTCTGTATGTACAGAAAATAAATTCAATTGATCTAACTTTTTTGTTTAAAATAAAAGTGAACTGTTGGCAATGAACAACACTTCTATTAATTATTGTCTGATAAGTACACAATTCATTCAATATGTTTTTTTTAATTATTTTATTTTAAGACGCAATATAATAGTCTCGCACGTATAGATAATAATTAGTTCATTTTCTTATTATATGTTAACAATATGAGTAAACGTTAAATATCATATTTAGATTTTTACTTAACAATAAGTCGATTTTTGGTGTGAAAATACTGTATCGCTACACGGTTGCTACACTGGTAATCATCATTCCTATGTTGTAAATTTGTTCAGTATACCCATCGATATTTGTAAGTTGCCCAGTCATCAATCGATCTGATTTCAAAACAACACCAATCTTCTCTCTCCAGGTTTGTGTCGTTGTGGTCGTCTCAAGCGTCTTATTCTCAACTCGAACGAGCTGGTGACCCTCCCCGATGCCATCCATTACCTGATCGAAAATCTGGAAGTCTTTGAAGTATCCTACAACCCCAATCTTAAGTTCCCACCCAAGCCGGCTGAACTGCAGACGGGGGCTGGTCTAGCTTACTACAACATCGACTTCTCATTGGCTACGCAGATGCGATTGGCTAGAGGCAAACCTGCTGAACCAGTGGAGCAACCTCGACAACCCAGGGTTAGTTAGCGTTGATACAATAAAACTTTTCTTCCATTTATAATAACAGGTTTCGTACGGGTTTTTGTAATTCATTGTACCGGTCTTTTACTTTTAGTGTAGTATTTAAATATTCTGCAGGAATTTATCATTGAGTATCGTAAAAAAATTTTAATCGCTTTTAAAAATTTCGTACGAACGCTGAAAAACATATTTTTTTAATTTTATCGCCAGCAGTCCACTTGCTTATTCGTAATTTAATTTAATTAATCTTATTATATTTATGTATGTCTTCGATATGATTAATATTTCACTATTTATTTATTTATTTAACAATTTCATAAATATAAAATGATCTCATATAAAGTATATAATTAAGGGTATATTAGTTGAAATATTACAATAAAATAATGATAATTACAATATATACATAAGGTGGAAAACATCTATATTACAAAAAAATAAATATGTACAGTTATATTACATGGAAATATCTATTTACAACGTGGTTTGAAAGACAAAAGCTCAACAATAAATCAAGGAGGAAAATTCATTAATCAGGAAGGAAGACAAAGGACTCCTTACAACCGCTCAACTTCTCCTGCTCGTACAAACGCCGCCAATTGTCCTCATTCTGAGCCAGAAAGTCCACTGTTGTTGTTAGCACAATCTGTTGTTTCTTCCGCAGGATGCCTCTTCGTCGTCTGAACACAAGGAAGACCACCCCTGAACCAACACAGAGAACAAACAGTATGATCGATGTCGTCAGCACAGCCGGGAAGACTATGTCGTTGTCCGTCACCTGGGCAACAGATTGAGTCGTTGACTCTGCTGATGATGTCAAGATCACATCGGCACAGGTTCCTGTCTCAAGAGTTCCGGTGATTGGAGATCTTTGACATCCAGACTGACAGTTGACCGCAGGTTGACACGGGGCGCTGCCACGGCTGCAGTAGGGCCCTGAGTATCCAGCCCGGCAAACTCGTTTTCCGGTCTTCTCTTCGCAGAGGTAGTTGCCGTAGACATCTGATCTTGGTCGACACCAGACTCCACACTGGCTGCCATAGTAGTGCCGATCACACTGAACCCGGTAGTTGAGCGCATGGTCCTGTTGAATCCAGAGAGAGGAAGGCGTCAGAGATCGGTGGAGAGGATTCTGCCACAGGGTCCTGTTGTTAACCTGGACTTGTACTGTGAATTGGGTAAAATCGATCTTCTGTGGAAGGTCAAAGGAGATCTCTTCGTCAGTTGCGCTGATCTGAAACTGTCCCAGGGAGCATGAAGACTTCCTTGTAGGCTGAGAAAGGAGAACTGGTCGAATACACACTGTACACTTTGAAGAACAGTTACGGAGACTTGTTCTATCCAGCTTGATGGAGACTTGAAATCGTGCGGAAACTCTAATCACCTGAACAACTATCAACATCAGATAGACTTGAAATATCGAAATCATTGTTGCGGGGAGGACTATCGACACTTGAATGAGCAAGTTGGGCCGAGCTGCTCTCATATATATCCCGCTGTTGGCTCTGGTGACAGACTGTCGCGACGGATAATCATGTCGGCGACTGGAAATAGCCTACTTGCGTTAGCTGAGAGATACCATCCCGTCTGAGTGTTGCCACTGTCGCCACAAGCTTATATCTTGTTTATTGTCAACAGTCGAAGGGATTAGGCTGCTGTCGCGTCTAGAAGAATAATTTCTTAATCCGCTGTAATTGGAATGTGTTCTATGTATTGTTTACGTTTGTACTTGGCAATGTTGCAGAGAAAACCGGATTAGTGGCTAAGTACTTGTAGTTTATATTGGTGGTGGGAAGTCTTTCCTTTCTTAATACTTTGTTTGTAAATAATTAGATTACTGTTTTTAGAGCTATATAATCATTTACAACGGTTGAGAGTTCGTTGAAATACTGTCTAAAATCATAAAATATATTCTCACTTTTGATTTAAAGTTTATTACATATTTGTTCGATAAAAATATTCGGTTTAAAAAGAGATGTTTCCCCCACAGTGGTCAGAATATTATTTAGGACTTTATTCCATTATTCAGTCGTTATAATTCAGTCTACGAAATAATCTTATCGGGAATAAAATTCTTTTATTGCGTGAAATGGGCGGCTCCGTTTAATCTTTTATGTTTCGAGCGATCTTTTGTTGTTCTTTTGTTATACTATATACGGAATTGTGCTTTCTTTGTGTTATATGGAGAATTTATAGATAGCTACGATTTCTCACAAGTTGTATTATATTAATGTTTGGTTTTATTGTTAATTCTAAGTACATGAATACTATAAACATAAAATTCTTATTCACTAAAAGATATTTCAACTTTCTAAATTGTGATAAAATTAATTATGTAATATAATTATGTAAGTGGGTCACAATTTATTCTGAATAAAGGTAACAACATTGATATCCTTTTAATTAGAATCTTACAATCATTACGCTAATTAATATTCGGGCCTTTGACCGATTGCTAACTACAGGACACAGCCTCGCGCCTCCGTCGATTGAGAAAACAGCGTCGCGGAGAGGACGGTGAAGGTAGCAACCGTGTTCTTGAAGGTATGAAACGTGTTGCTAAGGAGAAGGAAGAGTTACTCAAGGGCAGAGACGAGGAGGAAGCTAAACACGTGGCAGCTAGAAGGTGGCAGGATGCTCTTGCCAAGCCCGACCTTGACTATAGCAAGATATTTGAAGAGGTAATACAATCATTGCACAAGTAAGTCCTTGAGACGTCAATATTAACTTGTCCAAATCTTCCCAGGACGTGGGTAGTGTTCCCGGCCTCGAGGTCTGGGAGATGGACGAGTTCTACCCGAAGAGGCTTGAAGAGGAGGGCCTACTGGGTACCTTCTATGACGGGGATTGTTATATAATCCTGGAGACCATTATCGACTCGACCTCCTCCCTGGACTGGGCGATCTACTACTGGATAGGGGGCAAGGCCAGCCTGGACAAGAAGGCATGTGCCGCCATGCACGCTGTTAACCTGAGGAACTTCCTGGGGGCGGAGTGTCGGACACAACGCGAGGAGCAGGGCGATGAGAGTGTTGAGTTCCAGGCAGTGTTCATCTCCTATGGGATCAATGTTGTGGAGGGTGCCCACGCCGAGAGTGGATTCCTGAGGGCAGAAGATAGGGAACCGAAACCCAAGCTCTATCGGTGAGTATTTTCAACTTTTCAATAATTTTAAAATATTATGCCGAACATGATTAAATCAGAAAAGGATAATCTTTCAAAATAAATATTCAAATCAATGTTCCAAATACGCAGGCTAAACCAGATTCGTTCTCTTCAAATTTATTAAAGTTAGAGATTAAAAATATCACAGTTATGTATTCTTAATCCATAAATTCCTATTTATTATAATATAGGTATAGATTTTTTTTTTAAATTATACTATTATAAATGGTTTATACCTGTGATTATGGAGGTTTAACCTCGAATATAAGGCTTCTTTGTTTAATTATAGTTTTCTTTAATTTAAGTAATTACAGCATCTTCGGCTTTCCCTTTAATTTTATAAACATTATTTAAATGTATTTGAAGGAGTGGAGAGTGGAACTTTGTTAAATAACTCATTACTAATGCATGATTCGGTGCAGTTCTTAAGAGATATTACGTCAGCAGGACAATAGACAATTCGGAACTGTTGAATGCCACTTTCGACCATGACAATATCTACAGATTTCTTTTTATGTAATATTGTACCTACTTATTTCTTTTCTTTTTATTGTTCGAACTATTGAGAACCGTTTTTTCAAATTTATTGATGAAGTAATATAAAAATTTGAAAATGATTGTTTTTACTAGCCACATCTTATTTCTCAAGTTTCTCAATCCACATTATCAGCCTTTATGGAGACAAACAGATTCGAATGGTCTCCATGGCAGTGTGCCCGGAATCTTTGGACCCCAAATATGTCTATCTGCTCGACGCCCACATGAAGCTCTTCGTGTGGCTGGGGTATAAAAGCCGTCTTATGCCGCAGTCCAAGGGCCGCCTAATTGCTGACAACATCAATCTCCGGGAGAGGAAGGGTAATGCCGAGATCATAGTTCTCTGTCAACGCGCCGAGTCACCGGAGTTCTGGACTATTCTGAGACGGGCGGCCGCCAATGCCGCCGATTTAGCGGAAGATGATGACGATGCATTCAGTGGTTCTGACAGGTCCAGTCGACGTCAATCATTGGAGGTATCATTCTTGTTTCATGATAATAGGAATAAGACACTCATAGTTTAAATCATAGAGTAATAATGACCTGTGGTTTAAATAATCTTCAATAAGTGTGCAACACAAACAAGATTAAACAGTAAATTAATCCATATTATACGATTTTAATCGATAATTGGATACACTTTTAAATTGGATAATTATATCGATTGTATATGATTTTATATATTTTCATATTTAAATTTATTTAATATGATTAACAAAGATTTAAAATTTGTCCTGCTATTATTTACTCATTTTATTTGAATCACTAAATATTTTTATTTTTTAACTCTAATGAATTCTTTCGTTCTTTTAAAAACTTAATGTTCTGACTTGTCCGATTTTCAATTGAATGTCCTATGACTGAAGTGTGACTATTTAAACCCCATCTAGATATCCCGCGAGTCCTCTAAAGAACCGGAAGCCACAACCCCCACTTCTAAACCCTGGCATTACAGACCAGAGGATCACATCCCAATGGAATGGCTGCCCGCACGCCCCGTCGTCTACGATGTAAAACTGGGCCGAGGCTATCTGGAGATGCCACAAGTGGAGCTGCCCATGAATCGGCTGACGAGGACTGTGCTCTCTCCCAAGAAGGTGCTCATTGTCGACTGTGGTGGAGAGGTTTTCCTATGGATAGGGGAGAAGTCCGCACGTTTCCTCCGTTCGGCGGGCTGGCGTCTGGCGCTCGAGTTGGTCCAGCTGCTGCCCCGAGACAGAAGGTCTGCTCCGATTCCCTGCACACAAGGGAGTGAGCCGCAGATTTTCAAGGTTTGTTATATATAAAGGTGTTAATCATCGAACTATATATTATTTATCTAGATTGAAAAATAAATAGAATAAACTGATTGAAAAGCGTTCACAGCAGATTTCAATTTCATATGGTAATTTTAAGTTTCGTTTTAAAGCTGGAATTTAATCAATATTATAATTTAGTTTGATATTGATAAATTCCCTTTTAAAAACGAAACTTATTTTCACATATGATTTAAATCCATGAATTTTGTATTGATTGTATATATATTCCCTCGCGAACGTTTAATACTATCTAGATAAAATAATAATATTTAATTATTTGAGAATTCCTTATTATATCATAATATCGATTTCTTTCAAGATTGTATTCAAAATGTCCTTTAATTATACTGAAGTTGATTTTGAGACGTTTTATTCTTTCAGGCTCAATTCGAAGGTTGGGATGATTCCATAGCAGTCGATTTCACCAGGACAGCCGAATCTGTTCAGCGTAGAGGCGCCAACTTGATGGAAATTCTCAAAAAAGACCAGATCAAGGTTGAACTTCGGTCAGTACAGAGTCCATTGGTTTGACGCTGTCACTGTCGCCTTTGATGACCAATAACAATTGGTTTTTTCTGTTTGTAGAGCGCTATTTATGCCCCGAGAGAGGGCAATCCCCTGGGAAGAGGCGTGCACCATGATGGAGGATTGGAACGAAGAATTGATCGGTGGTGGTGGAGGAGGAGGTGCTGATGACGATCCTCCCCGACCCAAGTATCGATTGAAACAGTTTATTATGATGGGGAAGAAGTGGACCCCAGTGGAGCAGAGGTGGATTGGTCACTTCTTCAACCAGGATTCTTACGTGGTCATTGCTGAGTACTGGGTGAGTGGTTTGATTCACAATAGATACTTTATGTCCAGGCCTGTGATTGTCCCTTAAATTCCTCAAATTTCACTATCTTCCTAAAATTCCTCAAATTTGGGTTTTTGGACAACATTCCTCAAATTTCAATAAAATGTTTCAAATAATTTTTTTGGCGTCTTTAAATGCCTTCTAGAATAAGAACTTGCGAAAATTTTGGCGCTTCGCGCCGATTATAGACTACGCTGACATACGATTTTTGAGACTTCACTGTTGTATAATTTCAAAGAAAATAGAATAAATTCTTTGAGATTTGAAAATTAAAATTTGAAGATTTTTCAAAATTAAAATTTAAAAAAATTATTTAGAATTTACTCAACAATTAATCAACTCTCTCTCTAGGACTACACAGAGGAGGAGGATGAAGAAAGGGATGAGGAGGATGAAGACGAAGAAGAGGAACCAACCAAAGCCATTGTCTACTTCTGGCAGGGACGCGAGGCTTCCTCCATGGACTATCTCACCTTCAACTTCTCCCTGAGAAAGGGCATGGAAGACCGGCTGGCCGAGGCTCGCGGGGGCAAGAGACGCCCGGTCGAGGTGAAGCACATGATCCAGCAGAAGGAGGACCTATTGTTTCTCGCCCACATGCAGAGTCGCTGTATGATCCACACCGGTCGTTATCGGGACAGAGAAGGAGTGGAGAGGCGGCGGAGGGTGGAGATGTTCCAGTTGAGGACCAATGGAAGTGCTCTCTCTACCCGATGTGTTGAGGTGGGACTCCATAACTCAGTTCTGAAGGCTTCCCAGTTCTTGATTTGTACATTTTTGTTTGTAGGTCAAAGCAAACAGTCTGCAGCTCAACTCCTGCTTCTGCTACATTGTCAAGGTCCCGGGACTGGTGTTGGGCAATCCAGATGGTCCAGGTCGGGTCTATATCTGGCTGGGGGAGAAGGCCAGCACCCATGAGGTGGAGATTATCAACGAGCTTTCTCAAGAGACGTTTGCACCGGTATATAACCTTACCTTTAATTATTATAAAAAGTATACCATTTTAATTAGATCCATGCAAATTACTAATTACCACTACAACTATTCTTACTAGATGTCCAATCTATGTCTAAACAAATTTGATATCTATGAGTTTTATTTAGTTTTTATTTACTCATCTTATTTTAGATTTTTGTTATATTGTAATTATTATCATCATTGGTGCTTGTGTGATTAACAATAAATCCTTGCATTACAATAAGAGCACACACCCTAAATAATAACTTAACACTATTCTGGACTACAGGACGGTCACGAATTGATCACAGTAAAGGAAGGAGAAGAGGACAAGGTGTTCTGGGCGGTTCTGGGAGGACAGAAGCGGTACGATCAGACCTGTGACTACCTGCAGTATAGTCGACTCTTCAGACTGTCCAATGAGCAGGGCTTCTTTAGTGTGTCGGAGAAGTGTGCCGACTTTTGTCAGGATGATCTTGCTGACGAGGATGTTATGTTGTTGGATACTGGAGAGCAGGTTGGTTATATATTCGTGAATAATACAGAAAGAATAATTACGGAAGCCTCTTCTCCAAATTGGAATATTTCCCGTCTATTTTCAACTCTAGATATATCTATGGATCGGTAAGCGCACCTCCGATGTAGAGGTGAAGCTATCAGTACAAGCAGCTAAGCTCTACAAGGAGCATTTGGCTCTCATCCAGCAACACCAGCCACGACAACTTAAGCTGACCACGAAGCGCGGAGAACCCCACATGTTCCGTCGTTGTTTCCATGGTTGGGGACCCTTTAAAGAGGCCAAAGACTGGGCTGGCTAGTCCCACTATCAGGTGCTCCATCGGTCTACGTGTTTCTTAATTGTATTATATTAGAAGTCAGGAGAACAAGGATGAATTCGAGATTTTCTTTGTATCAGTTATTTATTATACATAACAAACCCGTATAACATCAATTTAAAAATGAATACTTTTGACTATAATTTTTTATTGGCTAAGGGAATTTTTTAACCTAATTTTTTTTGTAGCTAAAAATGTGTTCTAAGAACAATGTCAGAAATAATTGTCTCAATCAATCCATCTAAATTATATAATCTTTTCATTTCAGTTTAATTCTCACCAACGTGCTCAAACCCGATTTCTTGTGATTTTCAAGATGACCCCACCCGCATCCTTCCTATGATATTTCTATTCAACCCTACTTCCTAAACTCATTCATAAGCATCAAACTATCATTTTTTGTATTTTACTGACTTATATTTCAAAATTTTCTCTTTTCATAGTGAAAAACAGTAGTGTTTCATTAGAATACTCCCCAATCTATAGTCCAAATGTTGTTGGTGCTTCACCTATCAATCAGTAAGCATGGGACTTTATCTACAAGTATAAATTGATATTTAATTTACGTTTGTTTCAAATTTATTGTCATTTGTTATTATTCTATTATAGTAATAGAATTTATTGATTATATAATTATTTCCTATAAGTATTGTACATGTATGCAGGTCAAATAAAAGCAATTGATATCATCCAACTGCCTTTTTATTCTTTAAAGTTTAATCATTATTTTTTATGATTTGAATACTAAATGTAAACAAATGCAACAAACTAAAAAATGTAACTAGTCTACTCCGGCTAATCGGAACAGGTAAAAATGCAAAAAAGTATCTAACTTTCGATAATTCGATGAAATATTAGTTTTTGTAAATGCGATTGATTAATATTTGGAACTTTAGGTTAAAAGTATATTTAGAGAAATTTCATTACACGGAGAGAATACTCTCACGGTTTAAGAATGGAGACCAATTTCGGTCTTAAATTATTATTAATTATAGAAACTAAAAATTACCAAGAAAGAAGAGATGCATTATCTGAATGAAGTCTTTATTTTAATAACAAATAAATATACAAATCCAAAGAGGGCACAGGATTAATCTCGAACAATTAAAGAGTCAGCTTATTGAGGAAAACATGTCCAAATATTTGAGCCATTTGGTCAGCATCTTCTAGAGGATGATAGAGAACTTGACAGGGTATGGAGGCTTCGCCTTCGCCCTTCTCAGCTTGTTGACAGAGTTCAAGAGTGAACTGAGGCATAGTAGAGGGCCCGTAGAAGAACAGGGACTGAATTCCACGCAGCCGGCGTCTGTGATAGAAGTGATATCGCTCACTGTAGAGAAGAACTCTAATACGGCCCTGTGAGAACAAACTGCGGTATCGATCAACGGTCTTTGCGTTTGTGTATCTAAAAATGTTATCGATGGAAAAGTGAAAATTTATTAGCAATTTTAAATAGATAATTATGTACCCTTGATCATAGCAAAATTATCCCAACAGATTAAAGTTATATATTTTTATTCAGCAAACATTCAATTATATCCGGTTATTATATTATCCTAGACTTGTCTATGCTCAGAATAAAGATTAGCGCAGATTTTTTTGAAGATTTAAACAAAAAGTCTTTCATACACAACTGAAAACATTTGAAGACAATTCTAGGAAAACTGAGTTGCCTTTTATGCCAATTTTTCTTCCAATAAAAGATCAAGAACTAATCGTATTCAAGAGCAAACCTCTCACTCGTCAATGCAGCATATGTCGAGGTTCTCTTTGGTCAAAACTCTTCTCAACTCGACCAGGTCAAAGTATCCGGGGACATAGAGCAGAACACCCTGCTTGTCCTGACCTGCACGAAGACGAGGGAGCAGGCGTCGCTGGAAGGTGGTGAGTCGGGCTGTATCAACCGAGGAACCACGAGGACACGACACTTCGATTAGGTCGACCTTCAACGACAGGGAGGAGGGTAGAAGTCCTCCCTGGGGGGAGGGTGGAAGACTAGCCGGGAACACGGCTACACCCTCGAAGTCTGAAAGATATTACGGAAACACAAATGTAATCATTTATGTCTTGATACAATTCAAAAAGGTTCCCACGTTTTTCAAATTGAAAGAATTCTCAAGGGGTAAATTATTGTACAAAATATAAATTATGACAATTGACACGAAAAGAATAATATTAAAATTCAAACAAAGAATGACTACTTATTGGATAGAACAAATTTCTAAAGAAAAATAATAATCCACGGAAAGTTCTCATCTATGAATATTCCATGTAAGCTTTTCAAATCTGAATTTTCCCGTTTCGCGCAACTCACTATTAGAAACAGCAAGAAGTCCTTTGATGAGACGATTGGAGATTGCCGAAAAGAAGAGGTTCTGCCGATAGAGATGTCCATGCCCAGTCAGACTCCACTCTCGACATCGAACAAGAGAGCACTGTGCCGACAATCGTTTGGGTCGTTGGTTCATCTGTCCCAACACAGCCACTAGGTTGGACCAGTTTTGGAGGAGTAACATCTCCACCTCATCGATAATCAATACTTCGATAGATGACAAGAAGAACAGATCATTCTCTTCATTGCTGAAGATGTTGATACAGTTGATACAAAATAATGAGTGTGGATAGAAATATTTAAATCAATTTTTACTGGATTAATTTATCGACTGGATGGATTGAAATATCTTCGTGGAATTAATTAACGATTCTCAAAAATTACGAACTAAAACATATTTATTTAACTTTGATTAATTTATCGTCATGACCACTGATTTCAACAGTATGGCTATACATATATTTGATTTACTGGACTAAATGAAACATACTCATCCCCATCAAGAATGGTCTTAAGACCCAGCGGGGAGGCAACAATGATATCCGATTCCTCAAAAGCCATGTATAACTTGCAAGACTTCTTAGCCACCGATATCCCAATGCGAAAGTGATCATCCGAGTTCCCCTGGAACCAGCCGTAGCCATAGTCGGGCAACTTTCGTCGATTCTCCTCCTGCTGCAACTCTTCCTCACTACTCAGACCAAATTCAGTGTCCAGCCGCTTGTTATGACTGACAAGACTCCCCTGAGGAAACAGAGAGGCGAGAGTGCGCACCACGGCTAGACATGCGCGTCGTGTTGGCAACAGAATCAACACCTTGGCTCGGTGGAAACTCTGATCTCGCATGGCGCTATGAGGAAGGAGGAGGTCAATACAATAACCATGGAGATAATAATTGATGTTGTGGTGCTTACTCTGTGACTTTACCCGTTTTTTTCTCCTTTGCGTTGTTGTTTAAAATTCGATCTCGGGTCCTAAAAGAGTTACAAAAATAATCACATACAAGATTACTAAACTACATACATTTTTATTGAAAAAAATAAATATATAAAAAAGTTGTCTTGCTTGGAAGGAGGAAAATAAAGAGTTAGAAAACTTTCAAACTATCATACTTGGGTGACTAGAAATCTATATCAACGAGAAGATATTGTATAGTAATTTAGAGAGATGATTTTAAGGTTTAATGTAAAGCTTGAAAACATGGTTGCAAGCTTAAGCGAGCAACCTATTTATCGCACGTAACGTGAAAAATTTGGAACCCCTTGAATTTAAAACCTCCCAAAACAAATAAAAAGAATAAGAACTCACCGGAAGGCATGATTGAGAGCGTGCAGACAGTAAGCTTTCCTTAGTGACTCGGAATTCTCTGCTGATCGACGACAATAAAGAACATCCTGGAGCAGACAAAATTATAAACCAGAGATTATCCTAACTCTAAAATTATTTATTTTTATGTTTGACACTTGCAATAAAAAGAATATAAAATAGATAGCCATACTCCATATCCAAAATATCGTTCATTTATTAGTAAATCGGGTTACCTCGTAGTTTGTAAATATGCGGGCCATTTCCCGTTCAAAACTCAGCAATATTTTACGACGAAGGAATTCTTTTATCTGTAATGTTCAAAGTAAAAAGAAAAATAAGTGAGTATAATAATTAATGTTCGCAAAAAAGCAGATAAATAATTTGCCTTACGTGATTAAATTCTTCCCCAACAAAGCGATTTTTTGGATTTACGCATGCTGATTGTTTATGATAGCCAATGACATCGTGCTGGAATGTTATATATTATTTTGGAAACTTGCTAGAAACTTGCACTCCGACAAAATTAGAAATAATATTAACAAAAAGAATTCACAAAATTATAGTATAAAATATTAATTAAATAATCTCACTATAAAGTACAAACCTTTAATTAATACTAATTAAGTACGTCAGTTTAAATTAATTATTGATTCATTAACTGTTTTATAGTTAGGAATAAAAAATGTTGAATTACCTCTAAAGATTATTATATTTAAAGTTTTTTTAAATCTTGTAATAAACAACCTCCGTCAATAAGTATTAACGGGGGGTTGTTCATTACCAGATTAAAAAAATTAAATGATGATCTTTGTGTTTGTTTAAACTTCATCCTTGTACAGAATTATTAAGTTCTGTACATACAAGGGTCTTCCGAATAATTACATCAAAAATAAATCTACCCGTATTTAAATTATGTAAACTAAGTAAACATACATTTAAATAAATATTGAGTGTTTCCAAACATAAATAGAATCGATGAACTATCAGTTAATAAACAAATGCAATAAAAAATGGACTCAATTAGACAAAAATAATCGATAAAGACTCACAAATTGTGGAATGAATTTCGCTTCAGTTTGTACGGCCTTCTCAACTGTTGGCAGAGGCTTCCAAAAGTGACGATTAAATGGGTCATACTTCCCGGGAGTCAACTCTAAACAAGGTTTTAAATTCACAGAATACTTTCTTAGCGCAAGTCCAATAAATCCTACAAAAGAACAACTGATGCAGAAACTCACCATCCACTTCTTCTTCTTCACTGTTTTGTAAGATGTTTGATGTTTCTGGTGAAAATTGATACAAAAGTAAATTAAGAAATAAACTGCCAATCAATTTTATTGAAAGGATGCCCCATGTTGCAGATTACTCCGTAAAATCTATAATTTTACTAAATCTAGTTAGATTTTATCCATACTAAAATATGTTTTGGCCTAACTGATTCCACAAACTTTTAATGTAGTTATGATGACGGAAGTCAAAAAATAAAAATTAAATTATTGAAAGCAAAAAAGTTTCGTACTTGAAACCTTAAGTGAAAGCTAATAAACATTTAAATATAAAATTGGTTCAAAAAATATGTTTAATATATTTACCATTAATATCTAAATATTGACAATAATAGATAATAAATCAAATTTGTACTTCTCCCAGTACCTGATTTGATAGGCTCCTGGTTTTCTGATTTCTCTCTTATAATCTTGACTTGTGATGCAATGTCATCAGATAAAGCAGATGAAACTAAAAATTAACAAAAGTTTTACAAAACAAACAAAAGCTTTAAAATAAAAATAATCTCACAAATAATAAAAAAAAGTTAGAAATAGAAAAAATGTCACTCTTCACAGAAGTAATGTATAGCTTTTTCTAAATTAAAAGACTCTTGAAATCAAAAATAAGTTACAAGTTGTCACTTTGTCTCTTAATTGGAATACCTACCTTTATTTTGGGCAAATTTTCCTTTCAGTTTCCCACTTTTCTTTTTTAGAATTTTCTTTACAGGTTTTTGAAGTGATGTGCCTTTTTTATCTGTTAAACAAAATATTGATAAGAATACATATACAATATAATAAATTAGAGGTAATTTATTAAGTAAGCTTACTATCTTTTATTTTTCCTTTCATCTGAAATTACAAATATATATTTTATTTGTCAAAAGCATAGAAAAATATATACTATAATTATGAAAAATTAATAATAAACTTGGAAAGTGAATTAAAATAATCAATCAAAAGTAACAAGATAATATAATAAAAAATATTTAAAGTATAAATATTAAACTATATTTCAGAAATTATATCTATTATTGAAACATTGGAGTGAAATTTATGACTTTATAAAAATGTGGGAAATTATAAATGCTATTAAAAGGAGCATGTAAATGCTATGTAAAAGGTGACATTAACTCCAAAATTATTTAATTTCAATTTTTGACAATTTTGTCATATTCATAAATAAATAGTATTACATAAAAGTTTATAGATAATATAGAGATTAAATAATAATTACTGTTTTAAATTAAAAAATTGCTTTAAACAAATTTTATAGAAAAATATTGTAATCATAGATCTAGATTAACTATCATTCTATGATTATAATAAACATTAATAGTTTATAAATATAGATTTTATGTTAAAAGATATCAATATATATATATATAGGTAAATTGTATGATTAAAAGTTCTATCCATTATCATGATTGATCAAGGCCTCATTTTTTGTTGTACCATACTTCTCTAATATTTTGGTCTGAGTTATCTTTGGCTCTGAGCAGGATTTATAATTTGCATTATTATTATTTACAATCTACAATAATATATGTATTATATATATTTGTGAGACTTTTTTTCTCTAATGAATACAAATAACTAATATGGTACCTATATAAGTATCAAGTTTGTCTATATATTTGTCTTTATATTTTGGCTTGATCCTTTAAGTACTGATATAGAGCAATTCTACCATATATATTATTTATTTAATTAATAGTACTACCTACTTTATTTTGAAAGTAAAAATATGTTTAACATTTAGTAAGTGCAACTAAGCCAAAAAAAGCATCAGTTATCAATCTTTTAGAAGCTAAGGGACAATTTTCTCATTATGACACTAAATATCTGTCTCACTCCATTTACTGTTCTTTTGTCTATCATCTATGCTTTGCCATGTAGTTTGTTGATTAAAATATTTATAAAAAATAATATATGTTGTGGCAATATTATTCTTAGAACATATTGACATAGAAAAAAGTCATGACTATACGTATTAAAAAATAAGAAATAAAAAATTTGTTAATAGTATATTATTATAATATATACTTATAATAATAAGCTATGGATGATCATTTATTTTCACTGATGATTGTAAACAAACAATTCGAAGTTCAGGGTAATAGCATTCATATTATTTAGATTTGTAACATTATTTTAATTCTGTCTAAAAAAAATGTTAAAAAGATATATTAGTAAAAGACAAAGAAATCTTGTTCAGCCAATAATTTTACAAATAAGCTGTGAAAAATTATGGTATACTTTGGTCAATATATCTTTGCAGAAACAAGTTTTTTCAATATTATGCATATTCAGTGCTGCCAGAGTTGATTTTTAAAATAAAAACACAGTACAAAATGATATGTTAAAGGTTTGCATTATGTTAGTATGTACATGACAATGTAAGTTAAAAACAATGGAGTTGGAATTGTTGATAAGCTTTCCATCACTGCAATCTCTGCTTTTTGTTTAAGTTGTCCTCTTCTTTGTAATTCACTTTCCAATCAACCTGGGACTCAACTATTCTTATGTTACACTATGTAGGTATGTCACCTTTCCCTATCATTCTAGGTGCAAGTGTTTTGGACATCTAACACACCTCACTTACAGTCTGGGTTATGAAATAACCTCAGGCAACTCTTTCTCTGTGCAAGTTTGGAATTCTGTTGTCATTCCTTTGCTTTATGGTACTTGGACACCCTTCACATCTCCTTCTATATCCCACTGGTGATGGATTGTTGATGTCACTCCTTCCCAAATTGCAGGAATATATCCATCTGGTCTTCCCTTTGCTGCTGTCATCAACACTACTCACAGAGTGGCCCCCTTTCCTGACCCAAAAACTTCCCTGACTTCAATCTTCTGCATGTTATGGCTATGTGGTCAATGTAGCTTATAAATGGGAGACTGCAAGGATGTTTTTTAGCATTATATAAACTAGAATGCAGGAGAGAGCATGAAATAATAAAAATATGAACCAACAAAAATGTAGAAGAGAAGGATGCAAGAAAAAATGCAGCACTGCATATTATCAGTATTTGTGTATTAATTTATATAATGATTTACAGACAACTTAGCCTATAAAGCCAAGGGACAACTATAATGTTGTCAGTTAATCAGATCAAATAATATAGTTAATGTAGCAATGCACAGATAGTGAATGGAAACAGTAAATGGGATACACATAATCAGATTAAAATAGATTAATACATAATAAATCTAAATTGAAAACAGCTACTTCGATAAACTTAACTGCTAAACCAATCTATTAGTATTTTTCTTTAAAATAGCAGTAAATTTTATCTCTCAAAGTGTTTTAATTTGAGGGTTAATTAAAAAAATTATTAATAATAATTAATACTAATATTGTTATATAGTAGTCTTAGGCCGAGTTGTCCAGGGTCGAGTTGTCTTGGGTCAAGTTGTCCCATTACCTATTAGATTATGTTTCTCTGGACCCTCAAGAATGTTTTATGACAATTAAATCTATAAACATATACTATTGTTTATATATCAGACACTCTCAATAGTTATTTGCTAATCTAGAGAAGTTAATTCCAATATAATCAATGGGCAATAGCCACTAGCATATATCATTTAAAATATATTTTACTACAATAAAATAAGCAGAAAAAATATATAAAAATATTAACTTAATATATTTTAGATTATAACATATTGTGCCATTTGATAATAAAAAATTCTAATTAAAAACTTTTAAATATTAAATTAATACAGTATCAAAAAGATGATCTATTTATATCACATAAAACATTAGTATCAGAGATATCATCCCTATTGGTTTAGAAGGAAAGCACTATGGTCCTTTTCATAATTATATAAAAAAAATTTATAATGTTTACTTAAACAAAATATATTTCAAATTTTGTGTAAATAATATATATTAGAATACTCAGAACTTATAATTGGCAAATGAAAATAAATACAAATAGTCAAATAAAAGATATACAATCTGATAAAACATAAGCACATGCATCGAAGCAATAAGCATGACTTCATACTGAAAAAAAATAAGGTCTGTCAATCCAAGCGAACAGATACATATGTAACTATGAATGTGAGGTTATCAAAAAAAAGCCTCTCACATATTTGGAAAAATTCCTGCTCGGAATTTAGGTACAATTAAAAACATTGTGTTAAAGAGAATCACTGGGTAGCAAAAAAAATAATAAAGTTATTTTCCTGGACCATATATATATATATATATAGGTAAATAATATATTAGATATATCCCAGCCATATTTATTATCAACTATCTGGAACCTGTAAGGTTAACAAGAAACCTAAGACACAACCTTACATCGATTTTGAGGGAACAGGTCATTCAAAAATAGACTTTCAAACTTTTGGTTTCACCTTATATTGAAAACACCAAACAACTGGGATATGGCTGCGCTAACATACGTTGTGTGTTTTTGACCCTTACTCTTATTAAAGTCAGCGACTTAGTGTTTTGACTTAGACAAGTTTTTAATTCATAACGGTGACTTTAGTAAGTCAGCGACTATGTCGGGTACTTGGCAGAGTTTATTCATAATGGTGACTTTGAAAATAGACGACAAAAAATCTAAGTCATCAACTATAATTTGCACTGTATTGTTAAGACACCCTTTTTATTGACTTAGTCAGTTATTGTCCAATTATATCGTTATAGAATCGACAGATTGTTCAATACAGTTCAAATATA
>JAUZNC010029570.1:0-21189 GCA_034780395.1 Vannuccia rotundouncinata | reverse complement strand
GTATCATACATACACATATAAATAAATGTGTTTATCTGGTTTAACATTTTTTGATGGTCATAAAATTTTTCTCAGGTCATAAAATTTTTTTTCTTGAAATGCTGGGAGGCCTGTGACAGCAACCTTAATAACAATTATTAATTATTTAATATTTTCAAGTATTTACATTTCTATTGCAAATTTTCTATTACAAATTTAAACTTTTTTATTAAATCTTATCATACACAATATTTTAAACATAATATATATATTTTGCTTATGAAATTCTATCCTTATTATAAAATTTATTGTGAAACTTTCTCTTATAACATCTATAGGTAGTAAAATGTCCAATTAAACTGACACATGGTGTTTTTCGATAAAGCAAAATGTAAAAGACGATTTATGAAATATGTTTTACACTTCTTTTTCTACTTTAAATGTTACGTTTTAATATGTTTTTCGTATTTTAAGACACACAATGGAGGATTTTATGAAAAAATTGGCAGAAAGGGGCGAGACAGATTGTTGCAAACATGATTCTCCAATCACCTCCGTCGATGAGGTTTTTAATTGGAACTCCAATAATCTGAATATTCAGAGAAAATGGACCCCTTCAGAACTATCTATTTGCACCACGAAGGAAACAAGTTAGTTATTAAATTATACTTTTATATCTTTTTTCTTTTAACAGCATGACGCCTAATTTATTTAATCAGAATGTGATGATTCAATAGTATCTAAACAAGAGATTCTCTACTGTCATGACATGCGGGGAGGTTATATTGACGACGCCTGTTGCTATGGTAATGACAATTGTTCAGCATTTCGGTTCTATCATTGGCACCTGATAGATATTTTCTCCTACTTCAGCCACTCTTTGGTGGTTATTCCGCCAGTAGGATGGATCGATATTGCCCACAGGTATCAATGTAGATAGATGTATCATTTTAAATTTGTATTAAAAAAATAATGCGGCTGTGTCCAATGGATAACTATTATCTGCTCTTCAGGAATGGTGTTCGTGTTTTGGGTTGTCTGATGACTGAACATTGGATGCCCTGGGGGGAGGAGGCCTTTCCCCAACTATTTGCTACTGAGGCGTCTGCTATTTTATTGGCGCAGAAGTTGGACGAAATCAGACGCTTTTATCGATTTGAAGGTTGGCTGATCAATATTGAGTCTAAGGTGGACGATAAGGTTGGTCAAATTTATACATTTAATACCGGCAGCACAAGCCAGTTGTATGCGTGTTGTATTGTCCTCTGTTTAGAACCTGGTGGATGTTTACATTGGAAATATTCTCACATTCCTAGCGCAACTCAAAATACTTGGCTCTGAAGTAGTATGGTGAGTAGTTCACTGTTGTATTAGCTTTTAAATTTCATACTCGTTACTCTTAATATTGTCTTATTCACAGGTACGACGCAATCACCATTGACGGTTGCCTCAATTGGCAAAACTGTTTATCTCCCGACAACCTCCCCTTCTATAAAGCTAGTTCCTCCATCTTCCTCAACTACACCTGGACACCCCAACTTCTCAACAAGTCACGTGATCTTGCTGTCAGCCTATCAGGAGCGTCCGGAGCAGCGCGTGTTTTTGTAGGAGTGGACTGCTATGGTCGTGGATGTCCTGGTGGAGGTGGCTGGAATATCGTCGAAGCTCTTTCTCTGATACAAAAGGGCAATGTAAGAAGATAACAATAAACCCGCGTCTATTTTTCTATTTTTAGTAGCAAGTTGCATCAACCATCTTTTTCCTTCAGAACCCCAGCCTCTCTATTGCACTCTTCGCACCCGGCTGGGTATACGAAACCTGCTGCCCCGAGGATCCTTTCCTTCCAAGGAATCAACTATATTGGGCTTCTATAGCCTCCTTGCTTCCCATGGCCTCGACTTCACCGCGTCCAATTCGTCAGAATTGTCCGAAATCCACCGCGATAGTGTCGACAAGCTTTTGCCTGGGTCAGGGATCTGTCGAGTGGCGGGATGGAGAAATGGTCTTCCCCGCTAAGAGCTGGAGTTGTTTAGGGGCTCAGCAGATAATGCCAACTGCATACCCGGATCCTGCTTCAGGCGTGGAGGTAACCATATCAAATAAATATTAGTTTTCACAATACTCGCTATCTCATCATTCTCTCTTTCAGATGTCCCCAAACACCAACATTAGTTTCAACGGTGGCAGTTGTCTGCAGATCTCTATTTCTCCATCTTCTTCAACTGCTACTCATCACACCGTGCATCTTTTCCATGTTCGTCTGTCCACCTCTATTCCCCTCTCTTTTCTACAACTAATCTGCACGTCACAAGAAAAGGACCAGAACACCCGAATATCACCTCTGCGAGGAATACAACTTCGCTTCCTTAACCAAAAAACGTCGCTTGATCTTATCACTGATTCCGCTGATGTTTCACCACTTTTTTCGAAGCAATGGACTCGTTTTAAATGGAATCTCAAAGATATGCTGCCTCAATCGGACTGGATTGTGGAAATATCGATTCTCTTGACCGCTCACAATTGTCATGAAAACCTTAATATTGGACTCTTTCAGATAGAAAAATTGGCTGTGTCGGTCGCCGATACTCCGACTAATTGATGATTATATTATGAATGACTTATATTTTGTTTTTGTTTTCGCACCTTTATAATTTTTTAACTTTTTTATTTAAACGATTGTAAAAAATTGAATAAGTATTTTTCAAAATGAATGTTAATTGCTTTTGACTACTTAAGTTTTTAAAAAGTAATATATGGGGAATTCACCCAAAAATTGTATAATGTATGCCATGTACACAAATTATTGATCTTCGGAAATTAATTCATAAAAAACTAATTGTTTTGCAATTATTGGATCAAAATATGTCGACAAATTATTTTTATCCAATTTCTATAAATTTATCAGGTAATTTAAAACATGAATAATATTATTAATGATACTATTTGAATATCGATTGATAAGAAAATTTTGTAAAAGTGGATTTAAAATGACCATTGACTGCTTTATATTCTAGAAGGATTTATAATTATGTTCTTTGTTGACGCTTCTTCAAAATGCTTAAATATATTTGATGAAAACAAACATAATTTTTGTCTAGAATTCATTTTAAAAGACTGTATTAAATTTTTTTATTATCTAGTCATGAAATATTTAAAACATGTTATTTTTAGCTCAGAGTGTTTTGTTTGTATGCTTTCTAATAAATAACTTTATTTATCATTTTATTGTTTTCATTTAAACTAATTTCCGCTTCCAATATTTTTATGATTCTTTTGTTTTATAGTTACCATGACGATCAAGTTAATCTATTTCTTTATTATTTGTGTCTAAATTGTAATGTTAAATAATTCTTAAGAACAATTCTTTAGTTTATTAGTATCCGTCGACTATACAATTATTTAATCAATTGATTGATAATTGTGTTTTAAAAAAAGAAAAACAAGAATTTTGTGGATTACATCTATTCTCCATTTTCCAAATATTAATCCTGCTTCATATTTAAAATAGTCTCATAATTGAATTATTTATAAATTCTTGAGAATTGAACATCGTTATGACTGTATTTGGTATCTAATTTGTTTATTATTTATAACTTATCATTACCTTCATAAATTGACCAAGTTATTCGTCTGTACCTTTTATAATATTTTGATTTTTTCTGGTAATTTTTGAAAATTAATTTCTTCATTGACTCATTTGATCCTTCTTATTCACAGAGACCCCACCACAAGCATGTCCAGACCACTAAGATCTCTTGTTGGCTCAGCGGCTAAGAAGCTTCAGTTTGCCACAAACCTTCGACCTCGACGTATCAACAGGCTGGAAGGTGTTGGTGGGGGCCCGGAAACACGAATACAGATGTTACGACGTGGTGTCACCGCGCTCTACAGTCAGGAGCGACTTGAGCTGCCATATCCTGTTGCCAGTGAAGTTCGCCAGTACGCTGAACGGTTAATACAGGAAGCAGTGAAGTTCGGGGATACCGACTCAGCTACAATGGAATTGGCGGACTTTTGGCTGATTGACAAGTCTCTTGTACACAAGCTCTTTAAGGTGACATAGTATAGCTCTTAACAATATCGCATTTGTCTATTTCAAGAGCGTGATCATTGAGTCTAAATTGAAAATGAATTCTTTAGGTTCTGGTTCCCCGCTATGAAAGCTCCTCTCGGTCCTACACAGTCCTTTATACCCTCCCCCGACCTCAATGGCCCGACCCTGGGAGCTTCTATCACGAGGGTTTCGGTGTTCTAGAGTTAAGGGGTAACCCTTGGCCCCCCATCTTTGGGGGTCAGCGTGTCACCCATCAGGAGAAGTCACGATGGCTTATCAATATCTTGATCAATGGGGCAAGACGTGACTTTGAATCCGATAAGAAATCTGCACATACCTCTTAAATTCACTGATCCCAGTGTGTGCCTGTATATTTGTAGTTGATTATTTTAAAATATAACTCTTTACATTATGTCAATTTTTTCGGACTTTTGTTTTTATCTGTGAAAATTCCGCTATTCTTAATAAACAAAGTTCATAATAATGTTTCGTTAGTAAATGTAAATAATAATCTTCTGAATTGTATTGCAGTAAATTTCTACAAATAAAGTTGATTTTAATAAATTATCTGTATCAACTAAAGTAACCATTATCAAACTAATAGAATGTTGACAACATTATTTAGGTATTTCCAAATGGGTTTGACTTCATTTTACAATTACAAATCGATTTAGCTATTCCTTATCAATTTGGATTTAAATCACTTTGAAGCTTATAGTTTATTGTAACATGACACTGACCCCAACTTAAATATCTGTTTCGTCCTCAGTGGATACGATTATTTAATATATTCTAAACCTTTATCATTTAGTGAATACATCTTTTCATGTGTATTATATAATCTCTTTCTAAATCAGTTGACTATCAAAAATTAGTAAAATGCTTTTATATCATTACTTCCGTTTTAATGTTCAGTATATAAGCTGTGAATTGATAATGAATATATAACAATAAAGTAAGTCCTAATTTCATAATGGTATTGTTTTATCTTCCTAAAATATTGAAATATCTCTTAATCCGGATATGCTGCTTTAATATTTTTTATAATAGCAAATAATTTGGTTGAGATATTTTAATCGTGATTTTTTGACCAATGAAATTAAAGAGTTAATGTTTTATTCCTATAAATTTTTAAGTTTTGGTTTGATATGATATACATTATAATTAGATAAACGCTTCTAATAAAACTAATCCTGCAAATAAAAGCATGTTTTTATATATGGCGAACTTCACACAAAACATCTTTTACTGTAATATTTTTTAATAAAATCAATGTAGAAGCTTTCTCGGTCAAAAACAAAAATAATGTTGAATTTTGTGGCTATACTTTTCTATATATAAAACTGTCAAGAAAGATCCATAAAGAATTACATTAATCGATTAATTTATGCACAGATACACTATATACACAATATTTAAAACACAACATATATATTAATTAAAACTATTATGAAATATTTTTAACGGTAATTTATTTTTGTAGTTAGAAAAATAATTAATTATTTAGTTTTAATTAATAATTATTTTATTCTTAGTCTGCGCCGTCCGTTATACACAAGTTTGGAACGATTGATTAAAAGACAAGAAAGTATAACCCGAAAAGGAGACATTTATTTCACTATATTGAATCCTTTGGGACATAAATATTAATGAGACATATGAGAAGAATCTAGATGTCCGACTCAGTTAAGAGTATTTTATATCTTTCTTGTCTAATTATATATTGGTGGAGAAGTTTGAGATGTTATTTAAGACACTCTTATTTGCTGGCCAACAATTTCCCCAGGTTCGTTTGAAGTTTTTGAAATCAAAAATGAACTTTTTTATTTTGTATAGAACATAATAAATAGTGAGACATTAATTATACTTTTTATTGTGCTTTATATCTAAAACCGAAACGATGTACTTTTGATGCTTCAATTATAGCCAAAATTATAATATGCAGTATTATTTAGAAATTGGAAATGTTGAATTTTTTCCTTCGTCCTATAGCCACATTTATCGACGCATACTTTTTTGTGATATTTAATGTATTTCATATGGTCATGCCATGCGCTTAATGGATTACGCTCCACTTATCGGAAATATGAAAAATATGTCAATATTAAATATAAAAAATAACACCAAATTTATAAAAATATTTTTTTCAAAGCTCTTTGATACCAAAGAAATATTTAAAAAAAACTGTTTTTGCTCAATTTGTATCTTCTATATATTTCTACATTAAGATGTTATGCTTATTTTATTCGTTATGCTTTTCAGTTTCTTCTTCAGTTTCGTCTTTAATTCTCTTTTTGTAAATATACATTTATCTCATCTTATTAACATAAAAGTTCCATTTAAAATGAAATCCTCGAAATGAGTGATTATATGAGATTTATGTCTACCATTCTGTCAATCTAAGACATAGGGTGTCTTCTAACTTCAGTTTCTATTCTTTCTGTTATTCTGTCTATTTTCCTAAATCGATAATATATAATTAATATACAATCCGCGTCTTGTAAACTGAGATGTAGTACAACATATAATAATAATAAACTGAATGGTTACCTTCTACGCTTATTTAATACATTCTTTAGAAATTTATGTTCGCTATATTTGCTGACAATTATATTGAAATGGGGTGTTCTATATACTTCATATTATGCACTTGAGCGTTCCTATAGCGCCCGCTTCTTTTCTGTGCAAATGGGCTTTTTAATTTTGTACCTGAACACACAAAAAAGATTTCAACTTTTACGGTGACGTTTGTATCATACAAAGGAAAAGAATACTATCCTTCAGAATGCAACATTACTTTGGGAAGTAAAACAATATAGCAACGGCTGTCTTTATTATTAGCAGCTAACCATCATATATATATATATAGACATCTTTTAGTGCGTTCATAATTTACATACAAATACTTTATCGGAGTATTAAAGAGTTGAATAGATGCTGGAATATTACCTCTACATATTATAGTGTCGTCTAGGCATGCATTAAGAAACAACCATTTTGGTGAGGTAGTTTTTAGGTTTAGACATTCTATAAGCAGTTTTGATGGCTGTTGACATAGAATTTCTTTCTCAGGAGAATTGTATGAAGGCACTATAAGATTCTTATAGTATCTGGTTGTCGGAGGTGTTTTTGAAGTTTTTATAATCTTCAATATTTGTCCACATCCAACATCATCTCAGTAATATATAATATAGATGCGTATACCTATATTAATTAAAACATATAATTGGAATTCTAATTTTAAGAAATGAAACAGTGTTTAAACGGTTTCAAGAGCGTGTACTGAGCTACTTCCGGATCATTCACAGAGTAGATCTCAATCAAAATATAATATTTCACCCACCAGGTCAGTTATGGGCAAAAATATTAGTAACCGGAATAAAAAAATTAGTCTGCCTTAATTCTTTAAAAATACAACAGTCATCTGATCTGACACGTTTAATGAAAAGGTTTTTGGATTAGAAACAATAATTGTAAATTTCAGCTTAGGTTTATAGTTTAATTTTGTTTAGTTAATTTAAGTTTAGTATAATTTATTAATAAACAATAACTCATACTAGTTTAAGATCACTTTAAAATATACAGTGAAACGTTTAAGTTTACTGCAATTATCACAAAACCTTTACAGAAGTAAAATTAATACTTTGAAATGAAATAATGATTACATTTTTATTTTAATCACTAAAAACCAATTTGATTTCAACTAGTATTTTGTTATATAAATAACAAACAGTATATGTACACAAACGTGTGCATAATAAATGCACACCACAATTATATGTGACAATCAGTTCAGTGTACTTGTAAAACTATCACAAAAAGGAATTATACAACAATTGTTCAAAATAGAAATATGAAAACATTATTTAACGTGTTAATCAATAATGGAAATATTATATTGAACACGTAGAATTGAATACAATCTCAAAAAAATGAAACATGAAAAAATAATAAACTCTACATGTTCATATGAGCTTTGAAAGTTAATGAAAAAAGGCTGGAATTAGCAGACATAGTCAATTGATACATTTTCAGATCAAAATCGTGTTTTTTATAATAGTTCTATACATTTAAATAAGCAATAAATAGTGTTCGATTGGAAATTACTTTGTAGCGTGAATAGCAAAACGTGTACAGCACGGCGAAAAAGTAAATGAAATTTTAAAGTCGGAAAACTAATTTCATTTCCGCAATTTCTTCACTAGATTTGCGAAATTCACCCTCGTTCCTGAGATGTGTGGACTCATATAGACTGCACGCTGCATGAAGACGAAATATATAATTGTATTTTCGGAAGATCATCTAAAACGCACATAATAGTTAATAACTACTAAATTGATGTAATAAAGCAAGAGAAACGAAAGACAGGAACCATTTTAAAGTATAATTACTTAATCGACCGATCAAGACACACTCGACCAAAACACTGAGTCATGTTTACGAAAGTTGAGATCACGTGATGTGATCTAGCCAGTCTTCACATTTGCGACGATAATTGGCTCGACGTCTTAGGGCGAAGGGTGAAATAGCCGAGGGAAGACTGAGCAGGTTGCCCTTGACAACCGCAATCGCAGTGAGTCCCCCACCAGTGGCCCCTCTCCCTGCCTCCCCTGTAGACGGAGCTGTGTGTTGCATGTCAAAGATGGACGAAGCCCTGGGGAACACGGTGGGACCTGGGAATTTCTGCTGAGTTTCCCCGCTAATCGTGGCCAGACATGGACACGAGAAGGACAAAATGTCCCCACCAGCCAAACCGGTTGGATCGATAAATGAATTTTGCCGTCCCCGAAAGCTGTCCAAGGTGGGTAGCGAAGGGGCGTGGACGTCTAAACTAGCAGTGGATGATGGCACGCCACTGTTGAGGGAAGTTCTTGATCCAAGTTTACCGGTATCCTCGGAGACTCTACTGCCCAGTGGACCGCTGTTACTCGTTGTCCGTTTACACGACCACCCGACGGGACTTGACGCGGCTAGTTGAGGAGATCTCTTGGGAGCCACATTGTTGCCACAAGACTCCGAATCGTCAACATGAATGACCAAGTCGAGCCCGGACCGTGTTGCGGTCATACTGATGATAATAAATACTTAGTTAATTGGGATGAAGGCACCTTTTGACACAAGCTCTTAGGACGCACACGTGAATGGATTGCTGATATATTCTATGTCAGCTGCTCAACTTTGACGGTTTTATGATCTGGAGTAAGACTCAACAACGTTTTCTTTAAAGATCTTATTTCAAAAATATCTTACAACAACGCAATACAGAAAGGGAGAGAAGAAGTGGGAGAGAACTCTGTCATTGGCAGAACGAGGTTGAATGTTTTTCGATGGGAGTAAAAGATATGAATGCAGAGCTATATGTTCTGATCGATAATGGAAAAGAGGTCTACTTTGACTTAGAAGGTAGATTTTGCTCAGTTGAATCTCACTCTCTCCTCTCTCTTTGACGTTTATAGACTGCGATTTAAAACAACTAGTTTTACCGGGAGGACAGTGAAAACTAAATTGTATCAAAGAGAGATAGAGAGGATGAGAGAGGGAGAGAGCTGTTCTGTGAAATTTTATCAACTTTAAGGAACAGCAACTATCATCTATAATACTGAATTATATTACAGTAGAATTTTGAATCTATATTTAACCATTTATTATTGAATTTACTCCCCCATCACATCGTTTCAAACACTCGAGATGTGAGAAAAATATCAACTATATTTGTGATTATTTTATAATAATTACCTCAAATAAAGATATTGTATATTAAATGAAAAAGATAAATATTATGATGTTAATGTATAATAAAAATGGAATCCATTTATAGTATTTTTATATATTACAAAATTATTTGAAGTTGCTTGATTTTATTTTCTTAAAATCTTTAGACCTGCTGGACATCACCAAACATTTTCTTTTGTATTGTTGTTTTATAAACGGCATTATGTCATATTAAAAAATAATATAAAAAACATATACAGTCAATGTACATTTTATTGATATATCATAAATAGTAGAAAATATTTATAGACTTTGAAGCGATCCAAATAGAAATAAGAAATATTGAACTAAGCGAGTGGGAAAGGTTTTGGACGATCCAAAATAGTAAAACTTACAAAACTGTTTTTTCCATTTTGCTTCTAAAGTATTGAAAAACAGATAAACCGATCAACGTTTTCCCTATAATATTTTGGATTAAAAAATATTATTGTCAGTGTGGGATGGCAGAAATTATATTTGTATTCATAATATAGTTATATATATAATTAATTGTATTGTTCAATCTGTATTATAATATTAATATAATATATTTGAAAAGCGTAAAAGTGCAATAAAATATCATTTTATTGAAAAATAATATTTAATGTAACTTATCGATGTCATAAGTTTAATTTGTATAGATTAATCCAAAAATGTATTGAAATCACACCATCGATTTCTAAACTGACACTGCTTGGCCCCGTTTCATAGAGCAATTTAAGAGAAAAATATTACTAAACGGGGCCCAGCAAATGATGTAACTAAAAATTCCAGAAATGGCAGAATTGATTATTTCTTCAACGATGGAATGGACACATGCACCTATTATAATTTGCGGATCATTCTGAAATAAAAAACTTTTCCAACGTAGGATATCGTTGCATACATTTTCGAACTTGCACAACTGCTCCATAAATATTAATTACAAGTGACAGTTGATTCAGTAAACGTGTGCTAACGCATCTCCAGTTTCTCGTTAATCCATATGGGTTTGAAACTGTTTTTATGTGTTAAATCCTTATATGTTTTGTTACGAAATATGTTAGTGTTTTGGATTCTTCGTGGAACAGAAAAACAGTAAAAATTAATTTCTGTATAAATTTACTATACTGAACAAAGGGATGTTTATCGATTTACGTTTAAAAGTAGTAATAGGTATTTTTAATGTAAATAAAAAATATCCCTTTATTCTGAATAAAGTTAGAGATAATATATTTATATTTATTTAAATGTAATTTAACAAATCGCCCACGTCGACTAGGCACTGAAATACTGTTTCAATATGGCTTAAATTCTAGATGATTCGGTAATATCATTATGGGGAAATAATGGCGGAATTATAATTACCGAAAAAACTGCTCAAAAAATAAATTTATCGAATAATTCATGTAAAAATATAATGTATTTAATAGAAAATATTAAAACAAATTATTGTCTTGTCCCATATATATGGTTCTTTTAGATATGTACACGATTTAATTATACATACATCTATAATAAAACATTATTAGGTACACTATAAATAACAATAATCCATATGTATTAAATAATTAAATTTCTTTTTTTGAAATTCTTTATAAATCAATATATAATTACATTTTAATTACATTCCATTAAACCATTTTAACTATTTATAATATTTTTGAAAAAATTTAAAATAATTATTTTTCAGGGCAAAGCATTTTAAAAGACTGCTAGCCTGATTTTCTTCAAACTGAAATCTAATTATTTTTACTGTTTCTGGAAAAACATACGAGTAAGGAAATGCTTAAAACAACAAAAATAGAGTCCTTTTCAAAAATGTTACGTAAATTGGTTCAAATTGAATTAGTTATTAATTTTCAAGTTTTTTACATGGTCAATTATTAACAAGTTAAGAATACTTTGCTTACAAGGGCATCCACAAAAATCCACAACGAAAATATCTTTCTGTAAAATTATATTGTTGTGTGTTGCATCTTCTGGATCATAAACAACAGCGATGAATTTTTCCATAACGTTTGACCGTGAATCGTCACAATCACCACAGCTATTGGTCGAAAATAATAACTGTGGTGTTAGTTGATAACTAGTATTATTTGTAATTGTAATTTTTGTGGCGGTCTGTGCTTGAAAAATCCTCAAAATAAGAGTTGATCGGCCATCGCATCTTTCACCGCTGCAGTTAGCACATACGCAAGGGAAGGGTCCGAATTTGAAATTGGAATTGGCAAATGTTGTAGCACCTTTCACATGGCACTGATTGAAGGGATCAGATATTTTGTCCGATGTTGAGAATACACTGCACCTGTCTACATGGGGGAAAATGTATAAATTTCTTGTGTTGACTTTTTCTAATGACATATCCTTTTCAAGTATATAATTATCTGTGTAACTGTATTCATTTGCAGTCATTGAATTAACTGGAAAAGGTGATAGACTTAAGTTTTTTATTAATCGATGAGGTATAATTAAAATCTTCATTGTACACAGCATGTTTTGTAATGAATTATAATTTTTTAATTATATAACTGCGAATGAATTTATTTATAGATATTGTACTCCGAAAATATATTAACATTCTAAACCTGTGCTTATATGAATGCATAATATCCTGTTACAATTATATATCTATAACGAAAAACAAACATCTTGTCTGTTCATGAGTAGAGTGAACAGAAGATGCTACATGCGAGCCCATATAGCTAGCTAGCTACCCCTTCCGCACAAGTGTAGAATAACTACTATAGATTACACATTCTAAAAATAGTTTTTACGGATACCTTTATTAATTAATAAACCGTAATTTATATATGTACAAATAATTAATGGAATAAAATATTATCATTCAGTCTTTTTTTGTAATTCAATTAATTTGTGTTACATATAAATACATTTATATTAATTAATCTAAAGCTTTAAAATATTGTACAAGCCATCGAATTGTCAGAAATTCTGATATATTTAAAATGTAAAAATAATATATATAAACATCATTAGTACTTTTATTTACAGTTAATTTCCACCTTTCACGATGCAAAAAACGTTTTGTTCTTTTTCACATTTATAAAAACATCTTAAATGAGGTTACAATATGTCAACGATGTTAAACAGACCTCATCAATCTGGAATGGCGTACTTTCTTGATGACTTGTCTTTTAACAACCATTTATTACGATGTTCCATGATCGTTCTATACGCATGATTGGTTGGCCCTTCATACTTCCTCTCTTGTCCAGTTTCCTATCTCAGTCATCATGTTATAATAAATATTAAGTACAGTGTTTTTAGATTAGGTTAAAATACGAATAATCCATTCTTAGCATGTAAAAAATTATAATATCAGTATATAATGTAAAATTATCCTAATTATTGTACATTGACTTAATATAAGTCTTAGATCACATAATAATATATCGACTATATATACTTTAAAATAGTATTTATTCATTAATGTAATTTAATATATACACATTATTTATACACAGAAATATCATTATTTTTAATTAAACAATATGGTGGTAGCAATTCGGGTTCATTTATATATAACATTTATTCTCAATTTAAATTGTATATGTAATCAATTAACGTAAGAACAATTTTTTACTCAAAAAATCTTTTTCAGTGTCCAAGTAAAACACGAATGTCAGACAATATGTAGACAAAAAGATATGAGCATATTGTAATCATAGTGAGAATAACAAGGACGGTATATTGAATACTTACTGTACAAAATTCAACAGTCACATATTCATGTACATAATTAATTATATGAGCAAAAGTTAAAAGGTACCGTAGATATTCCATAAGATTAAAAGCTCCCTTAATTCTTCCATTTTTTAGTCGATAAATTGTCAACAAATTTAATAGTCTAAAAACTATTGAACAAAGAGTTATAATATAGCAAATACGACCTAGTGTACTCCAATATCCACTGATGTGTAGAAAAATCAGTAAAAATAAATCAAATCCTTCAGATATCATAATTTTAAACAATCAGAAACGCAATAAAACTCAGAAAAATGCACTTCATATTAATTTTGTATTAAAATAATATAATTATAGCTATAAAAATACTATTTATTTAACCTAAGAATATATATAGATATATAGATATAATAATTGATTAAGTATAATAACTTTATGTATAGTTAAATACTCAAGAGAGTATGCATTCCTGTATCAGTAAATCCAAATTTCTATATGAGCCAATATATTTTATTAGTGATCAATATTTCTTTACCAAGACTGCATATTCGCGCAATCTTTGTTAAAGTTACACAATGTAATTTTGGTAAAATTTAAAGTAAATATTTAAAAGTAAATAACATTGAATAAAAAATCACGATCTCAAATTACTACCAATGTATAAAGAAACAAAAGTTTATAAATATATTACAACTTTTTCCCCATTTGGGATTTGAATATGCATCTTGGATGATTTCTTTGGCTTGTTTATTTGAACGCATGATATCTTGAAGTAGAATTATTGCAAGTTCTTTATTTCATTCATCAGCATCTTTTCTTACTTGTTTCTTGCGCACCCTTTATCGCTTGGAAGATATATTAATTTTTTCTTCAAGTTCTTTCAGTGTCAAATGTCGTCATTGGATAGTTTAATTGGGTTTTACTGAGGAATGCTCCGATTATCAATTACTATATATTTTATATAAATTCGTTTGCTATACATATATGATTATCGTGTGGTGAAATGAAAATATTAGCGAGTTAAAAACAGAATTTTGGCTTTTATTATAATTTATCTATATCTTGATATATAAATAATAAATACCTATTCTTTTTACTTCTTATTCTTTTTAAAATTACAATTTTTAATTGTGTAATTTGAAATGGAATATTTATTAATCAAATGTATACAAAAAATCTTGCTTTTATACAAATATCACTGAATTTCAGTTTAATATATAAGTAATCATTTAATGTAGGTAATTTTCAATAAACCGATATATTTCACGAGGCATCCATCATAAGGGGAATGAAATAAAATGGAAAAAACAGGTCGACTAAGAAATAATAATTATTACATAAGAACGACAGAGTAAAGAAGATCGAAAGAGAATATGAGAAATGTTACGTCATGAGAAAACTGAAATAAATAGATAAGAATTAAAGAAATACACAATATTAAATCACATTATTACGAACAAGAAAAGTACAAATAAATTAACCAGAACTTATAAACACTTAGAAATATGACAATTATACCGAATAATAATAACTATAAAAATAGAATAATCTAAATAATCTAAAATACATGTAATTAACTATACGTAAAATATAATTTGAAACAAAAAATATATAATAAAATGAGACAGAGAAATGGAATCAGAAAATACGTAAAATTACAAACGGGAGATCCTTTTATATACCGCCGGAGTTGAGATATCAGTGTTCCTGTTCATTGAATGAGCTTGTTGAGAAATAAACCAGGCTTCTAGATTGGGTCTGCGAAAATAATCTGGTTCACATTTGAATAATTTGGGAACTCAAAATCGATCCGATGGCCAGTGTTGATGGAATGCATATAGCCACAACTGATTTTTCCGGTTGGCCGAGTCTGAACGCAGCGCGATGTTGGCCTATAGACGCGAAGTCAAGCTGTTCTGAGTTTGCCCGATGTGCAATTTTTACAAGTTATCTGGTAGACGACCGCTTTTCGAGCCATAGGCGAACAGCGGGATTTAGGTTTCGGGAGAAAACTACAAAGTTTTTTGGGAGGTTTTAGCGCAATCTTGATATTGTAACGGTTTAGGATCCTTTTCAGAGGTTCAGAAATCCCACCGACATTAGGCAGGAGCGCAAAACCTACAGGAGGGTCGGAAGGTGGAGGTGCACTGTTACGAAGTCTATTTCGAAGGAAAGCGGGAGGATAACCATTGGATTGAAGGGTGTGTGCGATTAGACGAGATTCTATGTTGCGAGCGTCTGCTGAGCTTAGCCACGACAGCTAATTTATGGGCTGCAGGGTGTTAAAAACAAAATATTTCCCAGTGTAAGTTTTCTTTCAATAAACAGAAGTGGATAGATTACCGTCCGTAAGACGCTTAACACAAACATCCAAGAAAACTATGTCTCTATCATCAGATTCTTTCTCGACGGTGAACTGAATAGTGGCTCTATAGAGTTTATATATAGTCGTGAAAATCCGAAATCCCAGTAATCGGCAGTATGACCCAGGTGTCATCCACATAACGCTTCCAATGCTGTACTTGATAAGAGTTGTTGGAGAGAATCCGGTCTTTCACATCCTCCATAACTAGATTAGCGACAACAGCGGATACTGGGGAACCCATTGCGCAACCGGACCCCTGCTGAAAAAACTTGCTCTTATAGGCAAACTGTGTCGAGTTAAGACAGAAAGATAGGAGCTCGCATATTTCAACCACGGAAAGAGCAGTGTGGGCTCTCAGATTGGGCAAAGCGGAGAGACGCGAACAGGCGATTCTGATAGCTAAGTCTTCTAATACCCTTTCTTAATAAGCTTTACTCTGTCGCTCTTATGTAATAATTATTCTTTTTTAGTCGACCTGTTTTTTCAATTTTATTTTCATTCCCCTGATGATGCGACGGCGTGCTGCCTCGTGAAATATATCGGGTTTTGCTATTTTTGATATAGTTTTAACTTGCCGCAGAACAAGTCTTCTAATTATTTCATGAATTTACCTGCTTACAACCCTCCACTCTTCTCTATTTTTAAGTACTATATATGATTAATATTAATAATAACTTTAAATATTTCACTAATATTTCACGTTAAAAATTTTACACAAAGCTAAATTTATATTAAAAAAATGAAATTACATCATTTAAATGTGAAAATATAGAGCTGTTCAAAAATGACATCACGCAAATTTGAACTATTTTTTACCCCCTCCCCCTTGAATGACGCATAGTCACAAATTTCGAAACCCCTTTCAGAAAAGATGTCACGTTAAGTTCTATCCCCTCCCTTCATACACAATCTGCAACAATAATAATTTACAGCGTTTCATTTATCTAATTAACATATGCGTAGAATAACGTACTGCTTAAACTTTAAATTCGATTAATTTAAACGAAACAATGTGCTTTAAAAATAGAGTAAGATAATACAACAGAGTTATTTTTTTGAAAACCCCATCTATCCCTCCATCACGCTTTGTCACGGATTAAGTAACCCTTCCTCCCCCTAATCAGCGTGACGTCATTTTTTAACAGCCCCTATTTATAAAATTATATTTATTTCAATAAGCCATGCAAATAGTGAAGCATTTGAAATCCTTATTGTTGTTTTAAACCTATTTATTTACTGTTTTTATTTCGCACTTTTTAAAATATTTCAGTTTTCGGAATTTTTCTGAGGGTTCCTACTTGAATTATTTATAGTAAGACACACACATTTAGATGTTTTATTTTTTGAGAGGTTTTATTGTTTATTTTATCAATTATAATCAGTTTATATTTTAAGTGTTTTTATTACTATAGTTCACAATAAACGACATTTATCATAGGCCCTACATTCAAAGCATGCAAATTACATAAAATACAATAATAAATAGTCAAAAAATCAAATCATGCACTTTACTTGAGGGAATATATGGTTTCTCATATTTAAAAACTAATCAAAGGGTTTGTAATGATCGGGTTTATGTAAAAATGTACACTTTTTTTAACATTATGTTCTAATCTCATGCCAAATGTACATACTGTTTAAGAAGTTAAAGAATCCTTTCAATTAGTTAAAAAAATTACAAAATCTATTTTAAGACATTAAAAATATTTTTTGGCTTGTTCACTATAAATTAATTTTTTCTGTCAAAATCTTTAGTGGTTCATTTTTAATCATGTTTTTTACTTACTTAATTCTTCAAAGACCTTGTTAACATTAATTCAGGCCCATAGTCAGTTAAATGTACCACCTCTTTAAATACTAAACATACACTAGATATATAGGCTGTCTTGCACAAATGAGTATATTTTACCTAGTGTCTAAAAAAATTGATTGGACAGGCAGTTAAAATAGAAGGCTGTGGGCCTGACATTAATTATGTTTATTTATATTTATTTTATCTAGTGGATATATCAGAAAGGCACATAGTAAAAATACAAAATGTTCAAAAAAATTAAAAATTTTATGTTTAACCATTTTCTCAACTGAAGAAGACAAAGTCAAAATATTTAATTATTTTGTTATTTTCTTTCAAATTTCATATTTTAATTTTATAACATATTTTCTATTTTTGTATATTTTTTATTTTAATAAGTTTTTGCTTTAGAAGTATACTAAAAGCTGTCACCTGTCTGCAAAATTATTATATTTGACAAATAAAGGCAGGGCTCAAAATTTTCCAGATATATCTGGATTTTTGGTTTTAATTTCAAAATTTCTAATTTCCCTATCTCATCCTGTCTAATCTATTTACTTTATAATTTTATTGTTCATTGTCCATACTTTATTTAACCCTAGTTTGAATCCATTATAAGGAATGAAGTCCTATAAATTGTTAGACACTATTTGTATTTTGCTTTTTGAATATCTGCTTGTTTTTTATGTTTTTGTGGTTGATTGAAATTTTATTTTTACATACATACCTGTCAATCTTCCGATTTTAATTAAAATCCAACTTTTTGTGCAAGATTTGGATTGGTCTTGAGATTTTCTAAAATATGCAAAAAAATGGAAGAGGGTTATTGGGGTAATAGTGTCTAAAATGTTCTGTAAAAACATGTGATTTAAGCATACTTTACTATCCATAAGTTGTGTCTGAGATGCCAGGAAATGCATTCTAAAAACTAAAATCCAAAAAAATTCCACAGACATGGATTTTTAGGCTCACTCCACAGCCTGCTCCCCATGTTTTTTTCTAGATTGTAAACAAAAATGTCAAAATTGAATTCTGTATATTGGTTAATAGACCTGTTGATTTGTCAGTAAATGTTTTATTTAATCTTTAAAATTGTTGTCTAACATGCATGAGTACCATGTAACCTCACTAACTTAATTGAGTAATCTCACTGTTTGTTATTAAGCTTACTCAATTAAGTTAGTGAGGTTACATGGTTTGTATGCAGTCTTGGAAAGTATTAAATTTAAAATTCAAGACCCCAAAAATGAATTTAGGAATATACTGGCTGGGTCAGTTTTTTTACATGCAATTTTAATAAGGAAATAGTATCTCTGTATAAGTTGTTTAATAATATAAATTCTTTTTAAGAGATGAAAAAATAAATTCATTAAATAGATAATATGAAACCACTTTGTTTTATAATATATGTATTATATTGAAATAATTAGCAAAAATAAGAAATTATCACTTTGTATAAATAATGCATGAATCTTTCAAATGAGTTACACTACTATTTAACTGTATAAAAATGTATATCACAAGTTGTATGTAATTTATTTATTTTTATCCCCATTCCATCTTGATGAAGTGAAATAGCTTGTGCTAGATGTTGAATAAGAAACAATTTATGTGTATTAAGTATTTTTTCATAATTATATAATCAACTCAATTATTTAAAACAATTTCTAATTAAAGAATGTGGACGTTTTTGTAATACTATAAAATCTGTAATATTTGTAAATACAGATTTTTCATAAAACAGTTGTTTTTTCTAAATTATTCCTAATTTATTACTTTATTTACATTAAACGAAAAGATTTTTTTAAATTAAGATTTTAAATTTTTTATATTATTTATTTCTATGGCTGTAGTGATTAAAATAAAACTTTTTACAATTATGTACAAAGATTTTATGTAATTTTTTATAGTTATGTGTTCTTTTAATTGAATAATAATTATTGCAATAATGTTTTTAAATAAAATTAAATGAATATAACAAAGAGGATACATAATAATGCACTGTCTTGATATATTAATTAATAATCACAATACATGGTTATTTTCATTTAAAAATTTACATTATTCCCATATTTTAGCACTGATGATGTTTTGTGAGTAGAAGTAGATTTTAATTTGAATTGTTTTATGTGATAATGACTTGGAATTTTATTAAGAATTTATTTTAAATACATTTTAGTTCAGCAGTCAATTTAACACTATTTTAAATAACATTCACTAAAAAAATTGTGTCACTTGACTACTTTTAAAATACTTTATTGATATTAATGGTAGTTCTATTTATTGTTGTTTGTAGACAAAACTCATTTACGATTCTCTTTCACATGTATAGACAACTTACATATAATATTGTATTTTATTATTAAATTACAACAATGCATGTAATGCCTTATCTTAAATGTTTTGTCTTCATGATGCTTCTTTCTTAGCTGTGTTGTATCTATTTTTCTTTTCTATGGTTACTTTTTTCTAATAAAATGCATTATTCTTCCGAATTTATAAATTTAATATAGGTATATCAATAATGTTTTATTAGAGTAGGTTATTTAAATTGTTGTTTTTATAATATTAACAAGAATTGAACATTTGGAGTTGTTAATTTTAATAATATTTTTATTGCTAATATAAAGTTATTGTGTAGGTATTTCTGAAATCTTATTTATCTGGATTTGCGAATATATTAAATAATGTGTAATGAAGAATTATTAAAATTAATATTGTCAAATGACAAAACAAATATTGTTTTTCTCTGTTTTAGTGCTGTGTTATGCTCGGAAAACTTTTTTTAAATTATTTAAAATTTGAAATCTACCGTAAACCAATACGTTTAAAGTCAACAACCATTATGGCATCTAAAAAGGACTTTCGCTCCCTTTCGGTATCTGAAAACCACTACCAGGTAGGCATGTTGTCATTGAAATTAGTGGATGTTTGTGATTATTTTTTTGTCCTCCAGGAAGCTATCGAGACTCTGAACACTCTCCAAAGCAACGCAGCATTATTAGAAAAGATCAGAAAAGAACAGGACAAGAATCGAGACACGAACCTTCCCAATATGCGGCTCTGTTTGGACCGTGTTGGAATAAGTGTAAGCTTTCTGTTGATTATACTAGTGCCCTTCCTCAAGTGTCTAATGAGAACCCTTGAAAGCCCATAAATTTGAGCAAAATGCAACATTATCCCCTGAATTCCCCTTAAATTTCATAGTATTTTAAACACTTAATTCTTATTTTTTTAATACTCATTTAATATAGTATTTTTATTCATGACATCAAACTGCTATTATTTTTGTATCTATTAGAACAAGATGTAATCACTTTTTAAAATTTTTTATTGTCTAATGAATTATATTTTTTTAATATATCAAAAACACTTAATTACTAGAATTAAAAAATTATGCCCTTGAAAACCCCTTGAATTTATAATGGGTAGAAACGTGGGAACCCTGTTAAATGTTACTATCAAAATACTTGCAAATTAGGTAGTAATAATCTATATCAATTAACTGACTCTGGTCCACTTTGAAAGGCGGAAGATTTGAACCGACTTCGAATCATCCAC